>JAJLVC010000045.1:0-10442 GCA_030570175.1 Wenyingozyma methylovora | reverse complement strand
AAAAAAAAAAAAAAAAAAAATTTACAGTGAGCCATCGCAATTTGAATTATCTCCGGTGCACCAGCCAAATGGCTGTAATTAAGTATGTAAGTCTATATAATCTATACCTTTTTGTTGTTGTCCATGAGTCTGAGCAGGTTCCTCAAGAGCATGGTGATGGTGACCTTACCGATAGATGGCACGTAGAGAGAGGCTACTTGCTTGATGTCGTCGTTGAAGTTTTTCTCACTTGCAAAATTGATTACCACGGCACCACGTTTCACGTATTCTGTAGGGAACTTGTAGGCAGCTGAGGGGACACCAGTGATCAGGACATCGGATCTCTTAGTGCATTCTTCTAAAGAGAGAGAGCAGCTATTCACAGTGTGTTTCTTCAAAGTCAGACTGTCGCCTCTTTCGTACACTTGAATATTATTGATATCAACAGAATATACAGTAGCACCATCGTTGGCTAATAAAGCAGCTAATGGTCTACCCACAATTTCAGATCTGTTGACGATTGTTACGGTCTTACCATAGAGTCTGTCGCCGTAGTTGAGTAAAGAGTTGTAGACTCCTAAGTACTCCAATATCTTGACTAATGCTAATGGGGTACATGGTAAGATTGATTTCTTAGTTTGAGCATCATCTAAGTATCTTATATTATGATACATGTTTGAGATGTATCTAAAATTCAAACCTTCTACGTCCTTCTCAATGGATACACATTGCTGTAAGTATTGATCTTGACGATCTCCAAACACTGGGAAGTAAACAATTATACCTTTCACTTCATCGTTTTCGTTAGCGGCATAGATATTATTTTCTAACTCATCTTTGTTGACTTGGATCAACTCGTACTGGAAACCAAGAGACTCGCAGGTCTTTCCTGTCCAGTCGGCGTACATCTTAGCAGCTGGGTCGTCATTGGCTAAGAAACCGACCAACTTAGGACGAATAGCCAACTTAGAAGTAGTTTCTTTAATTTCATCAGTAAATTTCTTAGCAATCTTGGAAGCTAGGATAGTTTTACCCGCTGAAGGAGCAGGCACGGTTGTAGTTGAAGACATGGTATATGTGGGTAGCTTATTACTGTTGAGGGATAAACTGGGAGAAGAGAGCAGTACTACTGATCAGACTAGAAGCTCATCAACACATCTAAAATCAATTTATCTATCTCCACGGTTTTAAAAAATTAAATAAAAAAAAATAAAAAAAAATTGACGTTTTTCTGACTCTGAAAAATTGACTCTTCAGATTTTGACTAGTTAAAAGACTTATGAAATATTCCAAACATGTGTACGTAGTGGGAGTTGCTCTAGTAGTAGTTAGAGTAGTGTTCCCCATCTGTATAGATAATAGTTAATACTCTCCCAGTACTTACTGCTTTTTCTGTGATGATATAAGAAACTGTTGACCAGTATTCATAGGAATGAGAACTTCAGATAAATGTATCACATCTACATTACATTGATATATGATTAAATAGGGTATATTGAAATAAAAGTTAAATAAAATAGTGAAAAAAAAAGAACATGATATAAAAAATAGACATATAAGTTTTAAAATTAATTTTAAAACTCAGCTTCATCTTCAAACATAGTATCAGTGGCAACTTCTTCGTAATCTCTTTCCAAAGCAGCTAAGTCTTCTCTAGCCTCGGCAAATTCACCTTCTTCCATACCTTCACCTACATACCAATGGACAAAAGCTCTCTTCTTGTACATAAGGTCAAACTTGTGATCTAATCTCTGCCAGGCTTCAACGATAGCAGTGGTATTTGAAAGCATAGCGACAGATCTAGTAGATGGTGCCATTTCACTATTTGGTACGAATTGTGGAGTTTGGTAAGAGATACCGACTTTGAAACCAGTTGGACACCAATCGACCATTTGCATTACACCTTTTGTCTTGATGTTATTTATAGCTGTTTGTACATCTCTTGTAGCTATATCACCACGGTATAAAAGACAAGAAGCCATATACTTACCTTGTCTTGGATCACATTTGACTAATTGATTAGATTGGTCTAAGCAGGCATTAGTGATATCTTGAACTGAGGAAGCTTCATGATTTGCTCTATTTTGAGATAATACTGGTGCGTATGAAACCAATGGGAAATGAATTCTTGGATATGGGACTAAATTGGTTTGAAATTCGTTTAAGTCGACGTTCAAAGAACCTGAGAATCTCAAGGATGCAGTGACAGAAGAGACAGTTTGAGCAATAAGTCTATTGAGGTTATCATGAGAAGGTCTGGCAATACCTAAATTCTTACGACATATATCATGAATAGCTTCATTATCTACTAAGAAAGTACAATCAGAATGAGTTAATGTGGTATGAGTGGTCAAGACACTGTTGTATGGTTCAACAACACTCGATGAAACTTTAGGAGAAGGATATACGGCAAATTCTAACTTAGTCTTCTTACCGAATTCCATTGATAATTGTTCCATAATAAGAGAACCAAACCCGGAACCAGTACCACCACCAAAAGAATGATTAAAGATAAAACCTTGTAAACCATCACAGTTATCGGCCATTTGTCTTAATTTATCCATAACTGGGTCAATTAATTCTCTTCCCACGGTGTAATGACCTCTAGCGTAATTATTAGCAGCATCTTCTTTACCAGCGATTAACTGATCTGGATGGAATAAATCTTGGTATTTACCGTTCTTGACTTCATCAATGACGTTAGGTTCTAAGTCAACGTACAAAGAACGAGGAACGTATTTACCTGAACCTGTTTCACTGAAAAAAGTGGAAAAACCTTCACCACCAATTGGCTCGGTAATTCCTTCTTTTAAGTAACCTGATTCGTCAATTCCGTGTTCTAAGCAGTATAATTCCCAACAGGAATTGGCAATTTGACAACCCGCTTGGCCAACGTTAATGGAAATAACTTCTCTCATGGTGTAATAGTTTGTATGAGTTGTATATGGGGAGTATATAAGTGAAGGAGGCGTAAGATGAGGTAAAGATTACGTGTAGTTGGTTCTCACTTTTTTTTTTGTTTACTTTTTTACAATGTTTACATTTTCCTTAATTTAATTTGAGTAGTACAGAAGTAATTGCAGTTAAGTGAGTACTTCTAGTAAATAAGATAAATATATTGTGTATATTCAATAAGTAGTAAACATAAGTAACTAGACTTTTGGTAAGTAAGTAAGTAAATAAAAAGATAAGATAAATAGTAAATAATAAACAACAAAAAGTCTATATATAAAATGTTGTCATAATCATAACATCATAAATAATAACTAGTATAAGTTATTGGGTAAAGGTGAATTATAATCCACTCAAAGCACATAAAGCAGCACCAACACCAGAACCGTCTTTAGCGATATTGATATGGATTCTTCTTTCACCTTTATTACCCAATTGAGTCATTGCCAAAGCATCTCTCATCATTGCTCTAAAACCAGGATAAAATTCAACAACTGAACCATCAACACCAATGTCAACTTCCTTGTGAACACCGCCGGTTAAAGCACCTGTTTTGATTAAGATACCAGCTAATGGGATTGCTGAAAGGTATGCGCCTCTCTTTGCCACTGCTCTTGTCAATTGTTGGATGGCAAGACGTTCATCTGGAGTAGTTGGTAATCTCAAGGATTGTTTCAGAGTTAACTCAGTGGCTATCAAATTAGTAGAATCATCAATTTCCATTAATGATAACACTTCGGAATCTAGTTCCCAAGGAGTTCTTAATCTATGTGGTAATGAATCGTAAGTTGGATATTGAGTAAACATAAGACCTCTTTCATGGAAATCAACTAAAATTTGTCTCAACAATTCACCCAAGAACATACCACTTACTCTTTTCTCAAATAAATGGAATCCTTTATTTGAAGTTAAAGCATCAACAGCTTGATCATATTTGGTATTTGGTAATACTTGTAATCTGTTATCAAAAGAACCCCATTCAGTGTTAACAACCATTTGTTTAACACCTTTAGCCTTTAAGTCGGCAATTACATCGGCTGGAAGTTTCTTAATATTATCCAAATCTTCAGCATAGGCACCGTTGGTACCTGTTCCAAAGATAGCACCAATGATGGTTTCACCTTGTTGACCACCAGCAACGGCACCAGCACTGTATGCTCTAGATAGCAAAGTACCAACTGTATCATTAGCCAAAGCGACAACTTGAACTGGAATTTTCTTGGCATCTAAATGGGTTTGTAATAATGCAACAACGTCTTTATCAACACAGTCAGGGATATCAAAACCTTTAGTCCATCTGATTAAGTCACCTGAATCTAAGGAAGTTTGATTAACAGGGAATGAAAAAGTGAAACCAAGTTTCAATTTACCATCTTTCAAAGAATCTTCATCGTTATGGTGAGTCTCGATGAAAGTACCAATCTTGGCAGCTAAGTATTCGAATAATTGGTCTGAAGTGCCAGACATCAAGTCTACTGGGATTGGATTCTTGGACTGAACTAAAGAGAATTTATGATCACCAGTTAAATTAACAGAGCAAACTCTGAAATTAGTACCACCTAAATCAGCAGCTAACAATATCCCTTTTTCTTTACCCGTTGGGATGGAAGTAACGTAAGTTGGAATCATTGGTAAACCTAACTTATCATCATTTGGTGAAAGACCTTTGTTAGCTAACTCAATGAAAAGATCAACACCTTTTTGTAAAGTAGTTTCAGAGACTGTAAACTCGGAGACTACTCCATCTATAGCTTTTTGTAAATCGGACATAGTAATAATAGTAGTATTATAATATAGTATAAAGAAGAAGAACAGAGGTAAGTAGTTTAAGATTAACAGGTAATGACAACTACTTATATACTAATGATCATATAATATTATGTTCTGATCAAGTATAATACATGACTATGATTTTATGTATACTGTTTTTGCAAAAATACATGATTATCCGCTCCGCTCGGAGAAATTTAAAGGATCAATTGCTGTTTAATTAACTTAAATTAAATAGCGTGACAATGTTTTTGGAAGGGTAATCTTATTATTATTATTACAACATTGTTGTTGTTGTTGGTTGGTTAATTGGTGGTGCACTGGTGTTGATATGAGATCTCAGATTAACCAATAGATAGATAGATGTATTTTCATGTTTCAACTCTTTCATTTCACGTTTATTCAAGCAAGCAGAATAACATTCTTTGGATTCACTTCTGTATAGAAGCTAACTATAAACTTTTTATTGTATAACTTTTAATGCAATTGGCAAGCAATTTACCCAATTTAATGCCTTTTAACTCATTAATTAAATATATATATGTATATCGTAATTTATATTCTTTAAAATCAACTTGCTAGATCTAATCATGTGTTCATTCCATTCTACAATAACCATTAATTGGTTTTCACAACTAAATTACAAATTGGATGGTTTAAAATGCAAAACACTAAAATTGTTATCTATATACTATTCTGCATATTAATTAACTTAACTTGTAAGTGTTAATAATCATTATAATGTTACATATCGAGTAACTGCACAACATCATCTTGCATGAATTAGATGCTGTTTTATGCACTGGAATATTGTAAGTTCCTGAGATCTATAATGTTCGAATTAATTATGTTCCAAATCGAGTAGCCGCACAAAGCCATCTTGCATGTCGATCACTATTTTCAGTGCCTTACATGTACAGTACGTCATGTCCATTAATTGATTAATATTTGATCGAGGAATAAACTGTATCTTCTATCAGATTGTAGTGACCTGAGGCTATGCTTGTAACTGCATCATAACAATAATAGAATAAACTTTTATTGGTTGAGGTAATGTCAACGGTTGTAACACAGAAATTTGTCGCAGATCATGGATATAAGTCATACTTAATGATTTGCTCATGCCCATATTGAATATTATGAGCCAATTGTACCATAGGTGTAGAATTCAGTACTAAATAATGCATTTAAATGTTTCTCCACTAACTGCACAATTTAATAATTTTTAGAAATAACTAACCAGCTTCACCTCCTTTTATTTTCTTCTACATCAACCTACATAGATAATATCAAGACATAAGTTATTGACGGGAGAGTTACTTACAATTATTAAATGGAGGAGCAATTTAGTTGGTGCATGCGCACTCAACAATAAAGGATTTAACTCTTATAAACACATTGATTTATATTAGGAATTATACTTACATCACTGGTAAATGAAAGAGTTTGTTTGATTATGAATTAAGAAGTTCTCATGTATGTCAATTAGTCTTATTTATTACACAATATAGTGCATACTTGTAGTACAAACATACTAAATTTCACGTGCATGAATAATACCTATTTCACGGAAAAACGTATATATATACGTTATAATGGAAATGTGATATAATTGGTGTAGGAATCCCCTATGTAACATTCTACTGGACATATATGCCGTGCAGTTCCTCATTATCTAAATTAGGGCCCAATAACAAGTTTTTTGTAATAAGGACGACAGCGTATTTTACTGTTCTATTTAAATATGATATAGCTAGCTAGCTAGTGCTTTAGTATAAACAAATTGATGAAGTCCATATTGGCATGTGATCAAGCTAAAGAGATGTTTTACCTTTTGCTGATGTAAATGAGTGGAAGAAGACTTTCTATAAATTATATAAAATTAGAACATGTAAATTTAAGAACAACAAATTTATAAGTAGTAAATAAAATTAAGGAGATGCTAAACAGATATCTTTAATTAAATCTTGATTTAGGAAATTATAGGGCTTGCCTGACAGATATCTTAGTACATCTTGCATGTTAATAAATATACATTTTAGTTCCAAAACTTCAATTGAGAATTAAATAAGTGTATAAAACCATTTATGTGGTATATCAATCCAATTAATGCATGTTAATAAATTGTTTTTTTGTATGCATGTTGAACGTGTCGTGGTGCACGGATTGGCTTACAACAATGGCATTAAGGATCACGTTAATGGGTATTAATACTTTTATAGGTATCTGTAACGAAGTTAGCCCTTGAAAATCAATACTCTCTTCTGAAACGTAGTTTATGCAATACCTATTTTGGATTAAAACTTCATAAAATTGTACATTGAAGTGTTTTTTTTGTAGATTATGTATATTATAAAAAAATTGGTCTTACCTTTTAAGTAGTTCTTTATATTTCAAAAGAATTCTAAGCTAGTGTTATTATAGTCCAAAGTCATGCAATACCAATTTATTAAGTATACCACTGTCGATCCCATGTCCTATAAGAGTCACTACATAATTATATATACATTCTAAATGAAGTTATACACTAAATTGATACAAATTAAGATACTTTTAGTATCATGTATGAATATATATATTCCATATGAAGTAATACATTACATTGGAATTAAGTAACATACTTTTAGTATCATATTTATATATGTGTGTATATGCATTTCTTAATATTACTGTATGATGGCAGTTTTGCAGTTTGTTATAACTTTTATGAGTATTGCATTATCGCTCTAAAATGGTAATTTCAACTACACTGAAAGTCATTGTTTAATTTGACTATCAGGATGGAGTTGATCACGTATCCATCAACATCTTAGTACCAAATAATTAATGCGTCTTCTTGAAATGTTCTCAACTAGATTAATTTGATTATTAATTACTAAAAATGATTAATATTTTGTTTCCCCTCTCTAATTAGCATAGTATATTCTGGTTATGGAGTATAAGCTTTAGTACAATTCTAGACAATGGAAGAATGACTATAATCACTCAAATTGTAACTTTCAAAGATTGTAATTATATAAATTGTTACTCTTTTGAAATATACTGGCTTCTTGTAACTGAAAACATTTGGCTATATAAAATTTATAAAGAAAAACGTATACTTTGCTCTTATTCATTGATAATAATACATAAAACAGGTATGACTACAATTGTATATTGTCATGAATAAGTTATTGCATCTACGTAATTATATCTAAGTAATGCATATATGTTAAAGACCACTTGCCCCGTTGATATATAAATTTTGGTCAATCCCAATTTAGAGCATGTATTTTAGTTCGATTAACTAATTTGTCCTTCATTATTACCTATAAATCTTTTTTCTGGAAAAAACAATAACTATCCAATTAATAATATATATGAATTATAAGTCTAATATTGTTATATACATGACTTGTCCACATATGGATACCAATGATGCCCTTTTCAAACTAAACATCATTCCAGTGTAGATCTCTTAATTATATTAATTATGACTTTATAGTAATAGATATAGAATTATACATGCGCTCATAATTTAGTAAAACATTGTTCAACATTAATTAAAAATCACGATTGCTCATAGAATTCACGTTATTACAGCGTTAGATATTTGAAAATGACTAGATACCAATTGAATTCGAAGCTCGAGGAAACGATGGATGCAGTGAAGACAGGTGGATAATGTCCATATGAGTAAAATACAACAACCCAATTAAAAATATAGGAGAACGGTTATAAATTTTTCACCCGACATACGTTTCTTAATTACCTATTTAAATATAAACTCATTTTTAATAAGCTGCATGCATATGTATTTATAAATTATAATGAGATTATATACCAATGCAAGACAGTTTAGTTCGTGTTGCGTGAACTCGTACAAAACCAGCCAGAGAGAAATGATTTTGAGCACCAACTGATATGTTGCTCTAAAATTAATCATACTCTAGTTGAAAACAATTACTTTATTAAGAGCTTGATACAAAGCTATGTTCAATTTACGAGTAAAATTTAATTGACATCAACTCAATTGCAATTTAGATCAACATATTATAATACATAATTAATTTTAGTGCTATTTCATACAGAAATAAAGCATTCCTGTATACACTTTGGGAAATGATGGTTTCCAAAACAGATGGCGTTATTGAACAACCCATATGATAAAAATATGGATATAAATACACCATGAGTTGTCTCTTAATTTGGTTCCACCTGTTACAAAAATTATCTCTTAACTTCATTTAATACAAGTACTCAATTGAATCTAAAGATGAAATATATTTGTGCTAAAAAAATTATCTTTCTATCACTATTCTACTTTGGTGCCCTTGTCTTAGCTGATAGTGGTTTGAATAGGGTTTCTGCTGTTGCTGAGGGTTGTGCTATTGACAACTATAAATTTACTCCTGGTTTTGTTGGTAGATTTTATCCTTATGAAAATGAGAATCTAAAAGTTTATCAATCTTCTAAATTTATTGCTTCTGCTTATAGAACTTCATTAAGTACTTCTGCTACTGGTATTATTTCTCCTACCATTTCTTATTCTTATCCAGAAAGTCTTGTTCTAGAATATGGAGGTATCGTTCAAACTTCTAGAGTTTTTGGAAAGGAGATGACTGTTACCAACTTCACTTTAGAACTTTCAGGTTATTTTTATCCTCCAGAAACTGGTATTTATCAGTTTGAAATAAAACATATTGATGATGCTGCTATGGTCTTTTTTGGAAATGGTGCATTTGGTTGTTGTAATGAAAATAATATTCCATCTCGTGCTCATGATGAATATCTTATTTGGATCTCAAAAGCATATGCTACTACAACTAAAAATGCTCCTAGCAAATCAGCTTATATTTATCTAGAGAAAGGTTATTACTATCCACTCAGAGTTGTTTACATTACTATTGCTACATCTGCTTTATTGAATTTTGATATTGTAACTCCATCAGGTAAAAAAATTACTAACTTCTCTAAATATGTTTATCAAGCAACTCCAAAGGCCGGTCACAAATGTTCTGCTACTACTTTTTCATTGAAGACTACAAAAACAGTTCCTTGGAAAAAGACATATACTTCCACATATACCACTCTAACACATGTTACTTCTGGTTCAGTTGTTTATAGTTACCCAGAGATTGTGATTGAAACTCCATTATCCACCACTACTGTTACTACTCCATGGTCTAAATCATTCACTTCCACTTATACCACTACTACGGTTATTAAGAATCGTAAAACCACTGAGACTGTTCCTAAGATTGTGATTGAGACTCCTTTGTCTACCACTACTGTTACTACTCCATGGCTCAGTTCTTTTACTTCAACTTACACCACTTCTACTGTTGTTACTGCTAATTCATCCATTGCTACTGTTCCTGAGATTGTGATTGAGACTCCTTTGTCTAACACTACTATTACTACTCCATGGACCGGTACATTCACTTCCACCTACACCACATTGACCACTATCACCTCTGGTTCATCCATTGCTACTATCCCAGAGGTTGTTATTGAAACTCCATCCAGTATTACCACAGTTACTACTCCATGGTCTGAATCGTTCACTTCCACTTACACCACTTCTACTGTTGTTTCCTCTGGTTCATCCATTGCTACTATCCCAAAGGTTGTTATTGAGACTCCATCTAGTATTACCACTGTCACTACTCCATGGTCTGGTACATTCACTTCCACTTACACCACTTCTACTGTTGTTTCCTCTGGTTCATCCATTGCTACTATCCCAAAGGTTGTTATTG
>JAJLVC010000044.1:0-12599 GCA_030570175.1 Wenyingozyma methylovora | reverse complement strand
TTGACCTCAAAGCCTAATTTTAGCGCCAGTCGGATGCGACAAATAAGGAAATGCTGCACAATGCTACTGCACGCTGCTTGTCCTCGTGTCCTCTCAAAAGGACAACCCTTACCCACTAGTTAACAGCTCTACGGTTTTCAAAAAAATTGAAGAGGCCATTTTTTCTCACCCACATCACCCATAGTTAAGCTCACCAACAGCCCCCCACACCTACCCAATTAGGCCCACACGCAACCCCATTACACACTTGCAGGGACACACAGGGACTCTCTCTCCACATACAGGACACTGCTGCGTGTCCTTTGTCCTTAGGGCTCTCGTCTCATTCTGCCATTTATACACATACTTAACACCACTTTTGGCGGTTCACAAAAATCCACGGTTTTCACAAATTTCGAACATTTTATTTTTCACAAACCTTACCACCATAGTTAAGAGCCTGTTTTTCGTTTGCAAACCGTGCAAAAAGGACAAGGACAAGGTGCCCACAAGGACACACAGCGACACGCATACATACTTAACGACCCTTAACTATGGTAAGACCAGAGGACACGCATGAGTCATGCGTCAGCACAGACACAAAAAAAGTGAGTCAAAAACGTAAAAAAAAGTTTACCTCCCGATCAGGGGCTTGAACCCTGGACATTTCGGTCACAGTTTATGCTTTAAAAGCCGAACGCTCTACCAACTGAGCTAACCGGGACGGAGGTTGCCCAATTTTTGGTCTTTTTATTCACACTAGAATAATATCAAATTGCTACCCTTACACCCACACCTTATCAGATACCGTAGATATCAGTGTCAGGAGATTCCACTAGCAATTAGAACAACCTGATACTGTTTGCCACGTCCTCATTCGTGGGTCCATATACTGCCTGATGATCAGTATATGTTCTGTTTCCAATATAATTTAGATCATAATCTTGTAATTAAATCGCTTAACTCTTTATTAGATCTATATGATTATATATTCACATACGTGAGATATTGCCTACTATTTATACATATCCTATATCAAATATTATTAGTAAATAATACCTATCGTAATGCATATAATTAGTAACTGCATGTTATTATATTATATGACATTATACGATATAATTTCCATTTGGCGACGAGCACTATAATGTTATTGCTAGTAGCACTATAGACTTATACTATATCAGTAGTATATCTCACGTCTGACAATCGCCAAATGATAATCATAAAAAATATATATTGTTTAGTACTTCCTATAAAGTAATACCAGGTAGTTACTAATTATATGCGGCACGATAAGTATAACTTGCCAATAATATTTGATATAGAATATACATAGTTATTGAATAGTATATCACCTATGTAATTGTGTGATCATAAGATCCAATAAAGATCTGAGGTATATGGTTAAGAAAGTATGATCTAAATCAGATTAAAAACAAAACATATACACTATCAGACGCATATGGATCAAAGATATGGGGACGTGGCAAACAGAATCAGTTGTCCTACCTGCTAGTAGAATCTCCGGAGATTGGTATAGCGCCCAAGTTGGGAGTATTGATATGTTCAGTTAGATTGGTGTCATAGTATAAAACTTATACTATTCAATAGAATTTTTACGGTGGATTTATTCATCACCCCCAAATTGATTAACTGAGGGAATTTAGTTGAATGCTATATTAAACAATGCTCTCAACGACCAATCAAGATTCAAGGGAATCTTATAAAACTTTAATAGATATATTTTAAATATGTAAGAACAGTAGAATATATTAAATCTCAATTTAACAACTAATTTTCTCAATATCTGATTTCAAGACCCACAAAATTTGAAATAATTTTTAAAGCTGCTGAACTAGCTATGCAACTTTTAAATGTGTATATAATCCAAACATCAATATCTGGGACTGAACAAGTAGTCACATGACTTGGGATCAAAACTTTAACTGTAACTCTGAGCTTCCAATACTGAGACTCTGAAAAAGTGTGTAGATATTGTAAGTAAAATTTATTGTAATTCTCCTTTTGAAATAGTACAGGAGTTCTCTTCAAACAAAACAGAGTATCTATCATCTTGTAAGTGTCCAATCGAAATAATAGAAGTTCCAATATCTTAACATGAAATAGCATTCTTGAGATCCAACCCATGAATAAATGCATTACCTTTCCTATCTGCCATTAATTTAGCAGCGATGGCTACTACTTTAACTTGAGCTGAAGTAAAGTTCTTGAAAGATTTCTTTTCATTAACAACATGATGAGTAGCACCAGAATCATAAACAAATATTTTTCTGTTACCAACCTTAGCAATAAGATTGTTAACCAATAATAGCAAAGTTTTCACTTTCAATATAATAATCATCATCATTGTCTCCTCCTAAATTAGTTGCTTCAGTATTGTTGACATTTGAAAAAGAACATAAAAATTCTTCATTTTTAAGTTGATATTAATAATCATTCATCAAAATATTCTCATAATATTCAAAAATATATATACTAGATAACCACTACTTAATTCAGCATGAAAACCTTCATCTATTGGATAATCTATTGATTTCACTCTAACTCTAGAATCTCCTAATAAATTCATTCTAATATTTTATCATGAAAAAGTGTGTAAATATTGTAAGTAAAAATTTATTTTAATTCTCCTTAATATTCTGGATTAGACACAGTATCTAAGCTGTGCAATAATTGTAATACAACTAATGAAGAGGTGAAACCTGTATTCTCTGGAACAATCTTTAGAGCCTGATTAGTGTAAGCAATTCGATTGACAATGATGCTAACTTGATTATCAGTTAAATCTGATTCAGTAGTTTGGCCTTTTGCAATTTGATGATTGGTCTAACGCCATAATGCGCTAATGGCAAAGTTATAAGACACATGAATGCAGCTATACCTATTGATACACCAACGATGATCTTGGTCAATTTCTTCGTAGGTCCCATGAAATCACTTAATGATTGTTCCACGGTGACTAGCCAAGTTTGATTAGTTGTAGTAACTGTAGAATAGCCAACAGACACTTCAACACTTTTAACTCTTCTCATTTTCCTTATCAATGTCATTACCAATTTACCAATATCAAAGATTCATATACTATGTATCTTTTCAAATTCTTTGTTGTAAACTAGTCATTAACAAACAACTCTTTTAGTCCTGACATAGTTGTTATACACTGTTAATGAATCAACTCTTGATTTCATTAGTTTCAAAAGCTGTAAACAATTGTAAACAAATCAATTTTGAACCTGAATGTTCAAACTGGTTTATTTCCGCTGTGACACATTCTGTCACCAGTCTGCCCTAATCTCAGAGACCTGATACTTGTTGACCTCTATCGCTCTTCTCGACTTTTATGTGCACTTTTTACTTGTGTTCCATTATCTCTTTTATTTAAAGCTATGTATGGTATTTTACTTTGCCTGTGGGTGTTAATTCACAATAAAAATTTTCAATTCTCAATAGGAAAATCTTAATTTTCTGATTTTGCAACTAAAATTATTTATATAATCTGAACAGCCCATAAAATAATTATATGATCCAATAGTCAGACCAACAAATCATATTATAAATCAAAACATAGTGCACATGAACCATAACACCAAATTCTTGGACATGTTGGATGATCTCCAACAGTGATTCAGCACCATCTTTTTTTTCAGAGCCAGCCTCTTGTACAACACCTGAACGACTAGCCGATGGTGTGCTAACTTTTGCTTAACAGGCATATCAATTCACCATCATAATCTGGCATTTCTAAATCTGAATCTTCTAGTTCTTCAACAGTTGATGGATGAGACTGTTTCCAGAAATTATTATTTGAAATATCAACATCGTGCATCACAACATCCTGAGAAGCAACAGCTACCTCATGTTGATTTCCTGTCATCATAACTTCTTGACCAGTACTATTTAAATCAGATGACACGCAAGTTGAGTCAGCATCCATAACACTTTTATTACCATCACTCATATCACCAGTACCACCACCACTGGAAATGGGATAAGACATATATTCTGGATCTCTTTCAGATCCTCTCTCAACAATAATATCTCTGATATGATATAAAACGTTTGGCTGATCTTTGCAAGGAAACTTATGTGCAACACCATTGAAGGACGAACTTCTTACAAATTTATTATCAACCCAATCGTACGCTCTCACAATTTTCACAGTACCATCATAGCCAACAAATATACATGGATGACTTGCCTTGAATAATTTTGCTTTGTTGGTATAATTATGAAGAAATATCAAACAACCAAAAGGAATCAATCTCTTGACATCCAAGCTTGACTTGTTACCAATTAATTTCTGATATGGAGATTCAACTCCCTTGTTCCTTGGAATCTTATTGTTCAAAAAAATTGCATGATAAAATGCTTTAGATCAAAAAGCTTCAGGTAATCTTGCTGATTTTCGCATCAACTTGATATATTTGTTCATATTCCTGCAGCACCATTCTGTTACGACGAATGAGGAGCACTTGGAGCTAAGACATATCTATCCATTTTCATCACAATAATTTCTAGATACACTAGTTGTTAATTTATTATCACATTTGATAGTAACAATTAACATGTCCTAATGCAAACTTGGACATGACATGACATCTGTAACCAAAACACCATATTGGCGATGAATTGGCCCAATCATATCGACAAAAACTTTTTCACCTGGCATTAACTTGGAAATTCTTGATGGATCATATTGCCCAGCAGTTTTGTTGACAAACCTAGAGCATTTATCACAATCTCCCAATGCCTTCTTGATTTCTTCAAATGACCAGTTATCAGTAATATTAGCCATTTGAGTAGCTGAACCGTGACCAATTGATTCATGCAATCTGATAATCTCAGAACAATCAATTGCTGTAACCTTAGTGTTGTAGCTTTCAGAAGGAAAATCAATATACCATAGTCCTGCATATTCCCTAGTACCTGTGACAATAATCTTCTTTCCTTTTAAAATGGTACAAGAGTTCTGTTCAAACAAGACAGAGTTTTCCATCATCTTGTAATTGTCCAATTGAAATAATAGAAGTGCCAATATTTTTACATACACCCACACCCAAAACTTTTCATCCTCCCTAAATTGCAATGGTCATATTTCAGTTTCACACCACATGAACCGTTATCGTGACTAGATTATTTGTAGATTAACCAGCTGGTTTACCAGCATCTTCGTTACGTGCAATATTAATTAAATTTGAATATCATTACCAATTTTTTTACCGTCTATCAATGAAAAAGTGTGTAAATATTGTAAGTAAAATTTATTGTAATTCTCCTTAGGGCACTATATATTACTTCTCCAGTATGCAGCTATACAAAGGGGAATTCTTCTCCTTTTATATTCATTCAAATCTTCTTAAAAAATTATTAATTTAACTCTAATTCTAAGTAATTTTATGTCTGAATTTGATTGATATCAGAGGAACATTTAATCGTATTAGATGACCCTTTTACCGTTGTTCACTTTATTGGGTCATGTAAACTGAAATATATTTCCCCTCTTGACGGTAGTCACTTTAGAATTTGCTCAAAACTCCTTTAAATCAAACATTTCTTTTTCTAATCAACTTATCAATCTCGTTACCAATCTACCAATATCAAAGATTCCTTCATATACCATGTATCTTTTCAGCTGAAAGAGTGCACCGCACCATCCAAGAAAAGGCTCGTATTCTCTTGGCATCATCTGGTGCTCCTGAAAAGTTTTGGGGCGAAGCGATTAAAACTGCAGAATTCTTACTTAATCGTCTTCCTTGTTGAGATACTATAGGTAATCCAACATATAAAGTCCAGAATATTAGGGAGACTACTAGAATCTTCTAGAAGGTGAACTGGAGAATATTCTGGAATCTTCCATACAACTTCATATATACACTACCATGACTACATGGTCTACATAAAGGGGTGCTACCTCCCCTATGGGACATACCTTCTGGTATATATGTATATAGTCTATATAGGATTAACTATCAATTTATTGAATATATTATTAACATATTAGTTTTATTATTATTACATTACTTATTAAGTTATAAACCCGTACACCATGAATGCCGCTATTGAAACTAGGATTTCTCAACTTCAACATTCCTTCTTCCGCTATTGCGAATGAAACTCCATTTTCTAGATGGTTTGGTGCTTCTCCGAGTTATGGTATCATGCATCCCTTTGGTTGTGCTGCTTATGCTTTGATTCCTGCTGAAAAACGTGCTTCGAAATTTGGTCCAACTGCTATTGCGAGTATTTTTATTGGTTACAGTCCTCATCACAAAGCTTACCGTGTCTATAATCTTACACGTCATACAATTTTTGTCTCCAACCATGTTACGTTTGATGACTCTAAATTTCCATTTACTGATCCATCTTTTGTTGCTTCTGACTCTTTAGTTTCATCCTCTTCCTCTGGCTTGCCATATTCTAGCTTCACCAATAGAAATCCACCCGCTGTTTCTGCTCCACTTCCCGTTCCCACTATTGCTGATTCTTCCTTTTCATCTTCATCTGTTGTTGCTGGTTCTTCTGCTTCTGCTTCTCAGAGTGCTGATCTGTTTGCTTCTGATGGTTCTTCCGCCGCTGCTGCCTCATCAGGCGAGGTTCCATTACTTGATCAGCTACCTCATGATGACTCTCCTCTTATCTATGAGAATACTTCTTCCTCTGCTGAAATTTCTGCTTCCGAGTCCGATGATGTTGACGGTTCTACTGAAGGGGTCCCTGGTGATAATGATAATTCTGCTACTGTTCTTTTTGATAGATCTTTGATTCCAGTTGAGCATTCTCTTATTCCATTACGCAGATCTCATTCCGCAGCTTCCCTTGTCCGAGATTCTTCAACTGCTGCTGTTATTAAGAAGCCAACTGTTTATTCTATTGGTCGTTCTCATCTCACCAGAACTCAATCTTCTGCTTCCATTACTACTGATGCTTCTGTCGCTGCTGCTACTAAGAGAACTCACACTGCTGATTTCGTTGTTCCTTCTCCATCTCTGGTTGCTCCTGTTGGTGTTGCTTTTTCTGCTGTTCCCTCTTCTGAAGACTCTGCGCTACCCACCACCGTTGCTGAAGCTTTGTCTGCTCCTGATGCTGCTCAATGGAAACTTGCTCTAGATAAAGAAATGGAGGCTCAAATGAAGAATTCCACTTGGACTTTATGTGACTTGCCTGCTAATTGTCGTGCTATTTATTGGCTGCCGCTGGGTTTTCACCATCAAATCTCATGTTTCCCCTCCGGTTTATAAAGCTCGCTTGGTTGCTCAGGGTTTTAGACAAGTCCATGGTATAGATTATGAAGAAACTTTCTCTCCAGTTGTTAGATATGATAGTATCCGTATCCTCTTGGCTCTTGCTGCTCAGTTCAATTTGTCTATTCATCAGATGGATGTCACTACTGCTTTCTTAAATGGTGATCTTCTTGAGGAAATTTACATGGTACAGCCTCCTGGTTTTGTTGTTGATGGTCAATCCTCGAAGGTTTGTCGTTTGAATAAAAGCTTGTATGGTTTAAAACAAACTCCGTTTGAAAAGATACATAGTATATGAATCTTTAATATTGGTAAATTGGTAATGACATTGATAAGGAAGAAAATGAGAATCTAAAAAGTGTTGAAGTGAAAAAGTCAAACTACTGTTTAAAATGTACGGATGTTTTGAAAGTAGAAGAAAAACAAAAATTAATTTGAGAAACAAAATGAAATTAATTTTACCATAGTTAAGAATTGTTATTTGTGTTACTGAGTTATTGGTTAAGAGGAAGAATCAATCAATGATCTATCAAGAGATGACTAAAGTGATCACGTAGAAGTTGATTAGAAAAAGAAATGTTTGATCCAAAGGGGTTTTTGAGCACATTCCAGAGTGATTATTATCTGATATAATGGTCAAGTGGAGAAATATATTTCAACCTACATGAACCAATAACGTGAACAATAGTAAAGGGGTCATCTGATACTAGTGGATGGTCATCCAATAGTGATTCCCCCGCATCGAAGAACACAAGTTTGAGGGGATTAAGTTGTTTAATATGTGATTAAGTCATTCAAAATTGAAACTACTTAGAATTAAAGTTAAATTAATTAGTTTTCCAGATGATTTGAATGAATATAAAAGGAGAGGAATTCCCCCTTGTACATAGTGAATAAGTAAAATATAGTTTATTAAGGAGAATTACAATAAATTTTACTTACAATATTTACACACTTTTACACCGTTATGCTGGAATCAGAAAATTACTGCTGTTCTTGAATCTGCTGGTTACCCTAAAGCTCCATCTGAATATTGTATTTACTCCAAGAATTTTGGTGGCTCTATGGTCTTGGTTGCTCTGTATGTTGATGATCTGTTAATTCTCTCTGCTTCTTCGGGTGCTATTGCTGCTACAAAACAGTTATTATCTTCACATTTTCACATGAAAGATCTTGGTCTGGCTGAAAAATTCTTAGGCATGGAAATTGTTCAACGCTCTTCTGGTATTTCTCTCTCGCTCAAGAAATATACTGCTGCTCTTCTTCAATCTTTTGGTTTAACTGATGGTAATGCTGTCTCCACTCCATGTCCTGCTGGTACTGACTTCTCTCTGGCTGCTTCAGATGCTCCATTATCTGATCCTACCGTGTATAGGAGCATGGTAGGGAAGTTGTTGCTTGCTTCTAACACTGTCAGACCAGATATATCTTATGCTGTTTCGACCTTGAGTAGATATCTTAAGGAGCCAAAGGAAGTTCATCTTAAAGCTGCTAAACGTCTTATTAGGTACTTGAAAGGAACTATTGATTATGGTATTTTTTACTCTAAGGCTCAATCGTTTGATCTTGTTGGTTTTTCTGATGCTGATTGGGCTGGAGACAAGGATGGTAGAAAGTCTGTTACTGGGTATATTTTCATGTTAGCTAATGGTCCAATCACTTGGAGATCCAAGAAACAACCTACTGTTGCTTTATCATCTACTGAAGCTGAATATATGGCACTTGTTGATGCTGTTAAAGAGGAAATCTGGCTATCGCCATTACTAGATCAACTTAAGGTAAAGTTTGCTTCAGTTCCAGTTATCTTTGAGGATAACAATGGTTGTATTGAATTGGCATCTCATCCAACTCTTCATCAAAGGGCCAAACACATTGATATCAAATATCACTTCATCAGAGATAGATTAGCAGCAGGTCTATTCAAACTTCTTCCAGTTGGTACAAATTTTATGAAAGCTGATCTTTTCACTAAGAATTTGGGAAAGCAAAAGTTCCAATATTCTAGAAGTCAAATTGGTGTTTCTCAATGTTGAATTGCTTGTACATGATTGGCTCATGGTAGGGTGTTGGAGATCATCCAACATGTCCAAGAATTTGGTGGTATGATTCATATGCAGGATGTTTTAACTTGTCGTATGATATGTTGAAAATGGCCTGACTATTGGATCATATGATTATTTTATGGGCTGATCTGTATAATTCAGATAGCTATATAATATGGGGAGAATCCCCTTGTTCTTAGTCTTATTAAATTATATAGTTTTTATATCTTGTTCTTTAATCTTTTTATATTATAACTTAATACATATTTTATTAAGAATTAGTTATTACAAATTTTATTTAGTGACTAACATTTTTACACCATTATGTCTGATAATATTAGTATCAGAGTTAATCAACTTCAACAGTAATAAGTATGAATTTAAAAAAGCTTTTGCTGCTGAAAAGTTTGTTAATCCACTAGTCATGTTAGGATTAGTCAGTGATAGAACTATCAGGGATTTCTTCAAAAAGAAACACTTCCCTGCTGGCAGCAGAGTTTGTGGTTTACAAGTATTAGGGTATTTCAATACTAAATTTTTAAGTATTGGTTTGGCTGAGAGAATTGCTTACACTAATCAGGCTCTAAAGATTGTTCCAGAGAATACAGGTTTCACCTCTTCATTAGTTGTATTACAATTATTGCACAGCTTAGATACTGTGTCTAATCCAGAATATTAAGGAGAATTAAAATAAATTTTTACTTACAATATTTACACACTTTTTCATGATAAAATATTAGAATGAATTTATTAGGAGATTCTAGAGTTAGAGTGAAATCAATAGATTATCCAATAGATGAAGGTTTTCATGCTGAATTAAGTAGTGGTTATCTAGTATATATATTTTTGAATATTATGAGAATATTTTGATGAATGATTATTAATATCAACTTAAAAATGAAGAATTTTTATGTTCTTTTTCAAATGTCAACAATACTGAAGCAACTAATTTAGGAGGAGACAATGATGATGATTATTATATTGAAAGTGAAAACTTTGCTATTATTGGTTAACAATCTTATTGCTAAGGTTGGTAACAGAAAAATATTTGTTTATGATTCTGGTGCTACTCATCATGTTGTTAATGAAAAGAAATCTTTCAAGAACTTTACTTCAGCTCAAGTTAAAGTAGTAGCCATCGCTGCTAAATTAATGGCAGATAGGAAAGGTAATGCATTTATTCATGGGTTGGATCTCAAGAATGCTATTTCATGTTAAGATATTGGAACTTCTATTATTTCGATTGGACACTTACAAGATGATAGATACTCTGTTTTGTTTGAAGAGAACTCCTGTACTATTTCAAAAGGAGAATTACAATAAATTTTACTTACAATATCTACACACTTTTTCAGAGTCTCAGTATTGGAAGCTCAGAGTTACAGTTAAAGTTTTGATCCCAAGTCATGTGACTACTTGTTCAGTCCCAGATATTGATGTTTGGATTATATACACATTTAAAAGTTGCATAGCTAGTTCAGCAGCTTTAAAAATTATTTCAAATTTTGTGGGTCTTGAAATCAGATATTGAGAAAATTAGTTGTTAAATTGAGATTTAATATATTCTACTGTTCTTACATATTTAAAATATATCTATTAAAGTTTTATAAGATTCCCTTGAATCTTGATTGGTCGTTGAGAGCATTGTTTAATATAGCATTCAACTAAATTCCCTCAGTTAATCAATTTGGGGGTGATGAATAAATCCACCGTAAAAATTCTATTGAATAGTATAAGTTTTATACTATGACACCAATCTAACTGAACATATCAATACTCCCAACTTGGGCGCTATACCAATCTCCGGAGATTCTACTAGCAGGTAGGACAACTGATTCTGTTTGCCACGTCCCCATATCTTTGATCCATATGCGTCTGATAGTGTATATGTTTTGTTTTTAATCTGATTTAGATCATACTTTCTTAACCATATACCTCAGATCTTTATTGGATCTTATGATCACACAATTACATAGGTGATATACTATTCAATAACTATGTATATTCTATATCAAATATTATTGGCAAGTTATACTTATCGTGCCGCATATAATTAGTAACTACCTGGTATTACTTTATAGGAAGTACTAAACAATATATATTTTTTATGATTATCATTTGGCGATTGTCAGACGTGAGATATACTACTGATATAGTATAAGTCTATAGTGCTACTAGCAATAACATTATAGTGCTCGTCGCCAAATGGAAATTATATCGTATAATGTCATATAATATAATAACATGCAGTTACTAATTATATGCATTACGATAGGTATTATTTACTAATAATATTTGATATAGGATATGTATAAATAGTAGGCAATATCTCACGTATGTGAATATATAATCATATAGATCTAATAAAGAGTTAAGCGATTTAATTACAAGATTATGATCTAAATTATATTGGAAACAGAACATATACTGATCATCAGGCAGTATATGGACCCACGAATGAGGACGTGGCAAACAGTATCAGGTTGTTCTAATTGCTAGTGGAATCTCCTGACACTGATATCTACGGTATCTGATAAGGTGTGGGTGTAAGGGTAGCAATTTGATATTATTCTAGTGTGAATAAAAAGACCAAAAATTGGGCAACCTCCGTCCCGGTTAGCTCAGTTGGTAGAGCGTTCGGCTTTTAAAGCATAAACTGTGACCGAAATGTCCAGGGTTCAAGCCCCTGATCGGGAGGTAAACTTTTTTTTACGTTTTTGACTCACTTTTTTTGTGTCTGTGCTGACGCATGACTCATGCGTGTCCTCTGGTCTTACCATAGTTAAGGGTCGTTAAGTATGTATGCGTGTCGCTGTGTGTCCTTGTGGGCACCTTGTCCTTGTCCTTTTTGCACGGTTTGCAAACGAAAAACAGGCTCTTAACTATGGTGGTAAGGTTTGTGAAAAATAAAATGTTCGAAATTTGTGAAAACCGTGGATTTTTGTGAACCGCCAAAAGTGGTGTTAAGTATGTGTATAAATGGCAGAATGAGACGAGAGCCCTAAGGACAAAGGACACGCAGCAGTGTCCTGTATGTGGAGAGAGAGTCCCTGTGTGTCCCTGCAAGTGTGTAATGGGGTTGCGTGTGGGCCTAATTGGGTAGGTGTGGGGGGCTGTTGGTGAGCTTAACTATGGGTGATGTGGGTGAGAAAAAATGGCCTCTTCAATTTTTTTGAAAACCGTAGAGCTGTTAACTAGTGGGTAAGGGTTGTCCTTTTGAGAGGACACGAGGACAAGCAGCGTGCAGTAGCATTGTGCAGCATTTCCTTATTTGTCGCATCCGACTGGCGCTAAAATTAGGCTTTGAGGTCAA
>JAJLVC010000043.1:0-12826 GCA_030570175.1 Wenyingozyma methylovora | reverse complement strand
AAAAAAAAAAAAAAAAAAAAAAAAAAAATTAAAAAAATTTTAATTCTTGAAGATTGATAAGCTTCTGTTCATTGCTTGAATTAGTATCTCTTTAAGTTAGCATACCGAGAATATACCCATTCAATACATACTTAAGCATCAGCGGTTTTAAGCAAAATAAAGTAGAAAGAAAATGGTTGCTCCTACTGCAGTTAAAAAGCAAGAATCCGTTCCAAAGGAAACTAATAAAATAATAGAAAGTCAAGAAGATGATGTGCTCATCGACTCTATGGCTGTTGATAATAAAGAAGACGACGAAAATGATAACAAACCAAACTCTAGTAAACCAGAGTCTGGGCTTGTACTAGATGAATCTGGAAAACCAAAATTTCAATCTCAATCAACATCAGGTATGAAAGTTAAATTAGAGTCTCGTAAAGTAAGTATTCCTCCACATAGAATGTCACCATTAAAGAACGCATGGCCTAAAATTTATCCTCCGTTAGTTGAACATTTGAAATTACAAGTTCGTATGAATTTGAAAACCAAAAATGTTGAATTAAGAACATGTACAAAGACAACTGATCCAGGTTCATTACAAAAAGGTGCTGATTTTATCAAAGCCTTTTCTCTTGGCTTTGATATTGACGATGCCATTGCTTTGCTAAGGCTGGATGATTTATATATTGAGACTTTTGAAGTTAAAGATGTTAAGACTTTACAAGGAGATCATTTATCAAGAGCTATCGGTCGTATTGCTGGTAAAGATGGTAAAACGAAATTTGCAATTGAAAATGCCACAAGAACTAGAATTGTTTTAGCAGATAGTAAAATTCATATCTTAGGTGGATTCACACATATTAGAATGGCAAGAGAAGCAGTTATGAGCTTGATTTTAGGTAGTCCTCCAGGTAAAGTGTACGGTAATTTAAGAACAGTTGCTTCTAGATTAAAGGAAAGATATTAGTTTACACTTGAACGATTAATTCTAACATTTTGTACATTATTTAAGATTTTTTTTTATATATCATATAGGCATTTTATAACATAACAATAATATAGTATAACGTATTTATTAATCTAAAAGATACTTATTTTTTTATGTAAAAACAATAATGTGAAAGCAATTAAAAGAACTTGTAATGGTGAAAACGTAGGAAATATATAAAGATATATGAAGGGAATCAAAATAAATAAGAGTTGTTGCAATTAGTATTTATGAACTTTAATGAAATTTAGTCCATGATTTTATTAATGAGTCAAAAAATGGGGTTCATCAAACTTATAATAAAGCTACTAATAAGGCACCAAAACCAACAGCAGCACCAGTAGCACTTAATTTAGCAGCAGCACCGGTAGCAGATGATGAAGCAGCAGAAGAGGAAGCACTTGAAGTAACCTCTTCATTTGATGATGAGGATGATTTGGTTGCAGATGTTAATTTAATTGATGATACTTCAGATGAGGATGAAGTAGAAGAGACAATATGAGAACTTGAAAGGACTGAATATGATGATGAAATAACAGAAGATGACTCCACACTTGAAGATGAAACAACAGAAGAGGAAGAGCTAATAACAGAGCTTGAACTGGAAACTTCAGAAGATGAACTGACTTCAGAAGAAGTTGATGGAGCAACAGAAGATGAAGTGGTAACTTCGACTGAAGATGAAGATGATTTTGCAGATGAGCTTGTGGTAATTTCGACAGAGGAGCTGGAGGAAGAAGAAGAAGATGATGATGACGATGAAGATGAAGATGAAGATGAAGAGGAGGAGGAGGAAGAAGAAGAAGAAGAAGAGGAGGAGGAGGAAGAAGAAGAGGAGGTTGATGAAGATGAAGTGGTTTTGGTGGAGGAGGTAGTCTTGCTGGATGATGAGGATGAAGAAGAGGAAGAAGATGATCCAATAGAAGCACCTGCATCGTCACAAATGGATTTAAATGACGAGTAAGCAGTATCACTTATTCCGTCTGGACACTTAGATTCCAAACAGCTCTTCATAGCAGAAGCTTCGTTTTCACAAACACAGGCAATCTGGTTCAAAGCACTACATGAATCAGAGTCTTGAACGACAGATGAAGCACAAGCTAATAAGCATGCTGGAGGAGTAGCTAATGTTGGGTTGATGTAGAAAGAAACAATCAAAGCTAATGGAAATGCAAAGGATCTCATGTTGGCGTATGTGTATTGGTCTTTTCTGTCTTGTATAAAGCAATGAGTGCTAGAGAACTTCAAGGAAAACAAAACTTGAAGGAAAAAGAGAGAAGTACTAAACAATTATAGATACATTTTGAAGTGAATCAAGTTGAGATCCGGATTTGTTTGTTTTGGTTTTGTTTGTTTTCACTTCGAGAATTTTTCACTTACTTTATTTTTAGAAGTGGTTAGCCACATTTAAATCAAAATTGGCCACTTGGGGTTTTGAGTGGCTGATGAGATATTTGAAATTAAGCGCCAGGAATAATTTGAGAGAGAAGAAGTTGATCAGTTCTGTGTGCTCTTCTGGTCCACTTCAGCTGCTCTTCCTTATTTCAGAGATAGTCACAATGGCTCCTGGGGTATCAAAGAGACTGATAAAAGAGGTGGCAGGTTTCCATAGCTCTGATTCACTCACTCTCATACAGCCTACAGATGAACTCACGTTATTCTACATCGACATGAAAGTTTTGAACAATCCAATCTATAAACCACAGGATGTATACAGACTTCAAGTAATTATTACAGACCAGTACCCATTCAGCCCGCCTCAGGTTCAGTTTATAAAGTACGATAATTTTACAGGAAAACATTTTAAGATTCCAATTCATCCCCACATTTATACAAACGGTCACATTTGTCTTAACATCCTCTATGATGGATGGACCCCAGTGAATACCTTACATTCAATTTCTTTGAGTATTCAAAGTATGCTCTCTGGTAACAATTCTACTCAGCTACCCCCAGACAATGATGCATATGTGAAAAATGCTCCATCAAATCCTCTTCATTCTAGGTGGAGTTTTGAAGATGACACAGTTTGAATATTCTGACACCAATCGATGCTTATATATACCCTCTATATCTAAACAATACATATATATATATATGCTCTCGATAGTATTCAGCATGTTAACTACCAATTAAACAAGCAAGTAATCTTTGATCAATGCTTCGATCTGTTATCTCATATATCAAAAAATTGTTTTACCGCTTTTGGCAGTGTAAAAATAGACGTAATTGTTGGACAAAATAGGTGCCATAAACCCTACCAAAATTAACAGTTTCTCTTTTTTAAGTTATATATTCCAATTGATCAATTCTAGCCTATATATAGTAATACTCTATATTGGAGAAGACTTGTCTCTATACATGAATGAGATATTTGAAGCCGTTAATTAGTTTACATCGTAATTCATGTAAGTGTTTTCTTTCTCGAAGATCAATTTGCCACCTCTCGATCATTACTAACTACTTGAAAAGTCTTTTCAATAACCATTTCTCCACATATTCTAAGACTTCCATATAGAAAATTTTCGTCAATGTCTTTCAAAACCATTTCCAGTAGCTTGTTAAAGCCTGATATAGATGAAAGAGAATATCAAATAATCAAACTACCAAATGATTTAGAAGCTCTATTGATATCAGATCCAACTACTGATAAATCTGCTGCTGCTCTTGATGTCAATGTCGGTGCATTTCATGATCCTAAAGATTTACCAGGGTTAGCTCATTTTTGTGAGCATTTACTCTTTATGGGTACTACCAAGTATCCTTCTGAAAATGAATACAGCTCTTATTTATCAAAGAATTCTGGTTTCAGTAATGCGTTTACTTCTGCTCAACATACAAACTATTATTTCGAAGTTGCCAATGAGCCTATGGAAGGTGCTTTAGACAGATTTGCACAGTTTTTCATATGTCCTTTATTTGATCCAAATTGTAAAGACAGAGAAATCAATGCTGTTGATTCTGAAAATAAGAAAAATCTACAAAATGATCATTGGAGACTATATCAATTATCAAAATCATTAACAAATGAAAAGCATCCTTATTGTGGATTCTCAACAGGAAATAAAGTTACTCTTGGTGATGAACCACTAGCTAAAAATTTAGATGTTAGAGAAGAATTGTTGAAGTTCCATGATAAATACTATTCCGCAAATTTAATGAAATTGGTTATTCTTTCTAACAAACCTTTAGACACATTAGTATCTTGGACTGTTGAAAAGTTTAGTTCAATTGCAAATAAAAATGCTCCAAAACCATTTTTTGAAAATTCACCTTTTGACTCGAACAAATATGTTGGAAATTTGATTAAAGCGAAACCAATTATGGAATCTAGAGCTATCAAATTTAGTTTCCCTGTTCCTGATGCATCACCTTTTTGGGAATCTGCTCCTACTAGATACCTCTCTCATTTAATTGGTCATGAATCTAAAGGATCATTATTGTATAATTTTAAAGAACTAGGTTGGGCAACAGGTTTAAGTGCTGGATCAATGAACATTTCCTCAGGGTTTTCAAATTTTGTTATAGAAGTTGATTTAACACCTGAAGGTTTGAAACATTATAACGAAATTTTGGAAGAAATTTTCAAGTATCTCAAAATGTTGCAATTGAATGGACCACAAGAATGGGTTTATCAAGAAATAAGTGAAGAGTCACTAACAAGTTTCAAATTCAAGCAAAAGGCGGGTGCTAGTGGTACTGTTTCGAAATTAGCTGGTACTTTGAACGGTTTGGACTATTATAAGACTCCACTTGAACTTTTAAACAAATATGAAACCATCCCGGAATTAGACTCCATTCCACGGGAGAAAATACTCGCTTTATCTGTTGTTCAGAAGTATGATCCAGTTTCAATTGCAAAATTTTCATCATACTTGAATCCTAAAAACTTCCGTTGTACTCTTGTTACCAAAGATTTTGAACCGGAAGAAGTCAATTTGAGAGAGAAGTGGTATGGAACAGAATATGGCATCTCCCCTATATCTTCAGAATTAATTAAGAAGTTAAACTCAATTTATTATGATGCTGAATACTTGAATGATGCATATCAATTACCAGAGAGAAATATATTTATTCCAACTGATTTCACTTTAGTAGAAGATAATAACGATGTATCTGAAAAAATTGTTCCTCCTAAAATTTTAAAATCATCTTCTAATTCAATGGTTTGGTTTAAGACAAATACCAAATTAAGTGGTCCTAGATCATCAATAATAATGAAATTCAACTTACCAGGATCATCATCGACCCCATTGAATTCAACTTTGTTATCACTATTTGTAGATATGTTAGACGATGAAGTGAACAGTGTCTCATACTTGGCCTCCCTCGCTGGTTTATCTCAAGAATTCAATGTAGCAAGAGATGGTATAACTCTTGAACTTAACGGCTATTCTCACAAACTAAAAAATCTCTCAACTAGACTTGTCGATACATTGGCCAGGTTTATCAATGATGAAAATATGTGGGATTCTAAGAGGAAAGAAAGATTTGAAGTCAACAAAGAGAAGATTTTCAGATCTTTGAAGAATTTCGGCTACTCTGTTCCTTATAATCAAGTTGGTCCATTAATCTCAGGATTAATAAATGAAAATGCATGGCTGATAGATGACCAAATTAATTGTTACTCCGCTGTTGATTTCTTAACTTTAAAAAGTTTTGCAAAAAACCTGTTTAAGGTTTGCTTCTTAGAAATATTAGTTGTTGGAAACTATGCAAAGGATGATGCCATTGAAATTAGTAATTTAGTTGAGTCAAAAATCTTCAAACCAGAAGGATTGAATTCTTCCTCTTTAACACAATCTCAATTCACCAGAGCACGTTCTATAAATCTTCCATTAAGAAAAAGTTATCATTTCTACAAGCTCAATGATGACCCTAAAAACATCAACTCTTGTATTGAGGTATTCATTCAATTGGGTGAGATTAACAATTCCCAAAAGGAAAGGGTGATGGTTGATTTGATTGCTCAAATTTTACACGAGCCATTTTTCAATAGATTAAGAACTCAAGAACAACTTGGTTACGTTGTATTTTCCGGCACAAGAGAAACTAGAACCACATTTGGTTTAAGGTTATTAGTTCAAAGTGAAAGACCAACTCAGTATTTGTCTGATAGAATTGACAAATTTCTGCAAAAAATGCTTGGATCATTATCTGTTATGACTGAGGATGAATTTAAAAAGCATATAAACGCTCTTATTCAGAAGAAATTACAAAAGGTCAAGAATTTGAAAGAAGAAAGGAGTAGATTCTGGAGCAGAATTGCATCTGGTTATTATGATTTCCATAGAAGAAGAACCGATTCTGATATATTGAAAGAAATTAAATTATCTGAAGTTATCCAATTTTATCAAAATAGAATTTTGAATGCTAATAACCATAGTAAATTGTATGTTCATTTAGAAAGTCAATCAATCCCAGTTCCTAATCCATTCAAAATTATTACATCTTCCATTTCGAACTTTTTCTATGATTTTGAAGAGTACAATAATGTTGAATTTAGTTCAAGTGATCTGGAAAGTTTCATTGAATCACAATTGTCAGATGATGTTACAATTGATAAAACATTTATCTCAAACATATTAAGACACTCTGAGTTCAAGTCTATCGTTTCAGGTTTTGATGAAGTTGAACAACTATCTGATTATATTATGGAAGCTCTTACTGATAACAGATCATTGATTAAAGGTGATGGACTCGAAGTTATCACTTCTGTTGGTGACTTTAAGTCTAGAGTGCCTCTAACAGCTGCTGCATATCCATTAGCAGATCTACAAGATTACATGGAAGAAGACATACGCGACTCAAAGCTCTGATGGAAACATCTAAACATATATACATACAAATAGATTTATAGACTATAGTTACCCCATTAACATACTCACCATATCGTATAAACTGACAAGCTCCTATATGAGATAATTCACACTGCAAGCCGCAAAAAGTATTTTTAATTTTTATCGCTTTATAGAAAATTAATTTTTTTGAGATAAGAAGAACCGTTGTATATCAGTTTTTACTTTTATGTTCATTTGGCACATATATACTTGAAGTATTATTTGGTGTGATAGCGGTACGTTTGTACAGAGAAAGAATATATTAGTAGGTGGATTTGTTTGGTAGTTGGTTCTAAACAGTCTTTTGTAAGATCTTTTGTTTAACCTATTCCACTGTTGTTACCCCAGAGGATGGAGAATACTAAATATGACCCGCCAAGGGAAGGGGAGGATATATACTCCGGCGGTGATCAGGTTTCATCTTTAAATGCAAGTGAAACTACTCCATTATTGTCAGATGGATCCACTTTGAGTAGTGAGGTCGTCAACGATGGATCATATTCCACCAGTCATCATGAATTTCAAGAGAGCGACAATAGTAGGATGTTTGATATTGTTTCAAGGATGCAGAAGAAATACCCCAAACCACTAATATTCTTGGTTTTGCTTGCATTCATATTGATAGCTAACATGATGTACATAGTTTCAATTTTGAGCACCTCTTACACAGAAGCACTGTTGCTTGATATTGAAGAACTCTCAATAAATCAGATTGACTCAAATGGATTGGGAGTTAAACTTACTTCATCCATAACTTTTGACTATAGTAGAATTGAAAGTAGTTATAGGCGTTTTGTCTGTAGAATCATTAGTAGTATTGAGAAGGTTCAAATAACACCATATGGAGCCATTCCTATATACATTGCAATACCAGAAGATGATAAACTATTTCACATAAGTGATGTTAATCTTGATAATTCGTATACTATTGACTTAGCTAAGAACCATTTGTCGTATATTGAGATTGATAGTTGTATCTCAATAAAGTCAAAAGATGCAGCAAAACTTGTTAATTGGCTCTCTAAAAAACCATCTGATGATGTTGCCCTTATAGGAATGTCAACAATTAATTGTATTATTAAATCTAGCATGTTTACTGTCAACTTGAAAGATATATTTATATCTCAAGACTTTTACCTGAACATTGGAAATGTTTATGATAAGATCAATTCGGGCATTTTCATTGAAGACTTTATCATGGATACTTCAGAGGAAGGCTCATATTATGAATTGAGATCAACAGTTTGTATTCCTAAAACATTCAATGAATATATGGAATTAGAGGTAGATGAAATCAATTGGGATATCAAGGTATTAGATTGTCAAGGCTTTGAAACTTTATTTTCAATTATGTCGACTTCAAAGTTCAACTTAGAACCGTTAAATAATACTGAAATAGAAATTTTGTTACATATTCCAGCAGTACCGTCAAGGTTAGTAGAAGTATGCGATGGGAGTGGTGTTTCAATATTTAATGAAATTCTTATTAAAATATTAAATGGTCAAGAGGTAGATTTATTTTTTTCGGGGTCCAGTGGCCAAAATTCTAAGCTTCCTGAATGGTTCTTTAAGTTTATTACTAAGTTAAATATTCTTTTGAGAGTTCCAACATCAAAATTTCAGCTACCTTCGTTAGAGATAAACAAATTAATAACAAACTCATCAATTCAATCTATTTCTCTAGACATAAATGAGGATCAACTTCCAATAATTTCTACAGAAATATCGACTAATATAGACTTGCCCCAAAATATTAAATTGTCGCACTTGAATGTGCAAGCTATAAAAGGGGAGCTTAACATTCTTAATGGAGTTAATGGTACTGAAATTGTTGGAACTACAGAGATGAGATCATGGGAAGAGTGCAATTTATATGAAGATCATGTTTTAGCTTTTAGAATTGAGAATTCTATATTCCACACTTTAAACGCCAAGGAAGTTTCACGAATTTTGAATGGTTATCTTATTGGTCATGAAGTGCAAGTTCCTCTTATTTATGATTTGGATATACGGCTTGATTCTCCATTTTTACGTACAAATCTGTATTCACTCACATCTGATATAAATTTGAACATTGGGAAACATGTTTCATTGTCATCAATTCTAGAAAACACTACTACTCTTGTTGATACTATAAGGCTCATAGAATCAACTGACAAGCTGGCTGAGCTCTTGATAGATTTACAGCTTTCAAATCCATTCAATACATCAATGTCTTCAGAAACTGCTATCAGTTTTGATTTTGCTTATAACGGTTCAAAGATAGGCGAAGTTGGTTTATTTTCTTTCAAAGCAGATCCTTTATCATTCTTTAATCTCACGACAATTCTATATCTGGATGCTTCAACAGAAAGTGGTAAAGTCAGTATTGAACAGCTTCTAGGAAGTTATATATCAGGAAATACTCCATATATTACGCTTTTAGGTAGACAAGATTCAATAAAAGAATCTCCAGAGTTTTCAGAGGTGCTATCAACTCTTGAATTACAATTGAATATTCCTCAAGTTGAAGGTATACCCTCTGGTGATGATAATAGCGAAGATAATGATGATGAGGAGATTGCATTTCAGGCTCAAACTGTGATGAAAGCTGAAGGTGAAGAAAAGAGAAAATCAGCCTTTTTGATTAGCTCGACCATGCATATAATGTCTTCTCAAATTGAGCTCACACTGTACAATCCAATGAATAATTGCGAGCTGATGGTGACCATCTTGGAGGGCCAAGCTGTTTATAAAGATACCGTGCTAGCACACATAGAAAAGCAAGAACAACTAGCAATACCTCCAGGTATCTATACTACTCCTAAAATTCCAATTACATATTCGAAATCTGGTATTGGTTCAGAAATACTGAGAAAAGCACTTAATGGTGACTTATCTGTTGATGCTTCTGCTATGTTGAATGTACGTGTTGATCAGCTGGACTTGGATCTCCTATACCAGGGATCAGGTCTCACTACAAATATTCGTCTTTAGAGCTGACTCTTATCTCATCTCATCTCATCTCATCTCATTTCAATAAATAATAGTTATGATTTATATATAATATAAGGGAACATAAGCTAAATAGTTAACCTATAGACGTTTCGTAGTATTTCGCTAGCTGTATATATACCAATTCAACTACCAGTGCTAAATCAGGTATATGTATCAGTCTGTTACTGTACCTTATTATCAGCTAGTGCTCAGCGGTTAGGTGCTCTGTGATTAAATTAGGATTACCCTTCCCCACAAATTTGCAGTAGCTCGCCTCTCCACAAACTAAGACTTAGTGAGGTAAATTAATTTGTCAAGCTGCAAAACAAGCGCTACTTAAGGTAGCATATTCACTGGAAAGAAGTATTATTTAATTGAATCAATCGTTAAACAGTCACAGCTTATCATACGCAAGAATACTAATTTGATTTTTCTCTGTTATATATAGCTGAGATTAGGATTGTTGAACACACATTCATCCGTTTCATTCAAAGCACTAAAGCCTAAAGTTGTCTTCCATCATCACAGGCATCCTTTCATCTCATGAGTCAAGACAACGACTGTGCAGAGATACAAGAACCATCTATCCTTGGGAACTACTCTGCGAGAAAGCAGAATAGATGGATCCCAGCTACTACATTTGTAGAATCAGATTATGATTCTAATGATTCTCCACCTGTTCTTATTGCTCCAACTTCCCCATCTTTAAGCAAAAAACAACTTAACCCACAACATTTACATCATGAAGATGTTGATGAAATCCATAAATCCATTCCCAAGTTTCATGTATCACCATACCAGATGTATTCAACCGAGTCTGGTAAATTATACCATGCTGGGTCAATATGTTTAGTGTTGGCTGGTGTTCCAGCTAGAGGCAAAACAAATTTATCAATTTCACTATGTAGATATATTAGATGGCTAGGAGTGAAAGCAAATTTATTCCATATGGGTGACTACAGAAGAGAAAGAGCCAAGCAAGTGCCCAATGAATTTTTCGATCCAAAGACCGAAAGTATTGAAGCCGCAAATGTTCGTAAGAATCTCACTAACTTGGTTATCAATGACATGATCAGTTTTTTCAATAATGATATGGGTCAAATAGCCATTTATGATGCTGTTAATGGAGTAAGTTCCGAAAGATTAGAATTAGCTAAAAGATTAAATGAAGAAAAAATCAAGGTCATATTTATTGAAAGCTTAATTGATGATAATGATTTGCTGGAACGTAATATTGCCGATGCGGCAAAATCTCCAGATTATCTCAATTGGGATGAGAAAGAAGCAATTGAAGATTATAGGAAAAGAATTGCATTAGTAGATCATTCTTATGAAGAATTGTCTGAAGATGAATTGACGTATATTAAGTTCATAAACTTCGGCGAAAAGTTGCTGATCAATAAATCACAACATGATTTTCTTACAACAAAAATCATATTTTTTTTGATGAACTCTAAAATTAAATCAGGATCAGTTTACTTTGCTCGTTGCTCTCTAAACAAGTTGAGTTTCAAAAGTGATCCACCTTTAGATGCAAAAGGTAAGGAGTATGCGGATAAATTGTCATCTGTTGTGATGAATCATATCAAAGAAGTTAATGGAATTTCAGACGACAAAGAATTATCCAACCAGTTAATTGTATGGACTTCAACAAGACAAAGAACCGCACAATCTGCCCAAGTATTCAAAGATATTGGTATCAAGACATTACATAGACCAGAATTAACTCAACTGAATCCCGGTGATGCTGAAGGACTGTCTGAAGAAGAATTGAAAGAACAATATCCAACGGATTATGAAGCACATCAAATAGATCCTTATCATCATAGATATCCGAGAGGAGAGAGTTATCATGATCTAGCAGTGAAGTTTGAGCCTTTAATTTTAGAAATAGAAAGAATGAGAAATGACATTTTGATTATTGCTGATGAAACTGTCATTAGAGTGTTTTATGGGTACTTAATGGCTTCTTCATGTGTTGATATTCCCTTTTTGAGATTTCCCCAAGATGAAATAATTAAAATAACATACAACGCTTATGCTAACAAGGCTGTTAGAATCAAGATTCCAGGAGTCAAGGCCGACTAATTTATATTTATTTCTTATTTATATTCTTAGATATTGCGAGTTTATAATTATATGTATTAAGAATAATTTTGCTGTATTTATCTAATTTGATCTCGACTACGAAAGCTTGTATTTTTGTATCTCATGCTGTGGTGCTTTTCAGACTTAGGTTTTACGAAAACGATTTATGCGGCTCCACTACTGAATAATTTTATTTTTTTGTGACGCCGAGGCAGCATTCTTCGAGCCTTATTGGGTGAGTTAAAAAATTGAGACGAAATATGGACTGGTGAGACTATTTTGAGAGAGTTAATTTTGTAATCTGATATGACTTAATAGTTCATAAACTAGCATTTGTTATTTAACTGTATTCAATGTATTAGCAGTTATAAATAAGCTGAGGGTGATGTTTAAGGACGCGTGTGATTTGTAGTTTTAGATGTAATAAGAGTAATGATTAGGAACAACATTTGTAAAGGGAGTGACGAAGAGATGAAAAAATAACATCTATAAAGTAGTAAACAAAATGGATTTGTCTAATTGTGATTTGGAGAGATCTGAGTGACAAAAAGACATTGTCAGCTTTTCTGCTTTTGACGTTCTTAAGATTGCAAATGTTAGAGCTTGTAAAAGTGAATATTTGAAAAGTTTAAATTTTAAAAATTTTAAATTACTAGGAATTTAATATTCAGTGACGTGAGGAAAAATATTCAAAGCAGATAAACTAACATTTGATACAAATATAATTTTTTTAGTTACTTTGCGTTCACAAATTATAGACCTATGTCTACGAGAATGATGGAGGCGGGTACACTACCTATTTTCAAAGTGAAAATGATGTAGAGGGTAGGGTCTTAACTATGTAAAGGTTTTGAAAGTGTCAGCGAGGGGGTGATGAAGACGGATTATGTTAGTAGTGTCCATAAAACAAAAAATTAAAATCAGGGTGACTATATACTTCTGAAAAGGGAAATAG
>JAJLVC010000042.1:0-13266 GCA_030570175.1 Wenyingozyma methylovora | reverse complement strand
AAAAAAGATGATTGTTTAGACTTTACAATATAATATCATAATAATATAATCTAATAAATATATATAATCAGTATATAAAATAAATAAGTTATAGTTTAGATTTTTCAGTTGGAGCATGAACAACTGACAAACCTTCTTGGAAAGTAGTGGAAGCAAGAGTACCATCTGCTGAAAACATTTCACCAAACATCAGGGTTCTATTTCCTCCTGATCTCAAACTCTTGACATTATGAGTAAACCATTCACTAGGGTCTATTTCATCATAAAAATAAATAGTATGATCCAAGGAAACTGAAAATTTTGTAGTAAACATTTCACGCATGTTCAATCTCATATTAACACTTAGGTAAAAGTAGTCAGATATATAAGCAAGTGCAACCCAATTAAATATACTAGGGTCTACTGGCTTCTCTTTGGTCTTTACCCAATATCTCAATGTTCTATCACTAGGTATCATATCACGTTCTTCCTGTGAGACTTCATCTAAATTAAACATATCATGTGGTAGTCTCCATGAACAAGGTTCTAGCCCATAACTCTCAATAACCTTCGATTCAACGTCTCTTAAATGTTTTAAAGTTGGGTGTCCCTGAACTCTGTTTGCCCAATGACGGAATGCAGCTTCTTGAGTGAGCATCTGATCTGGAAGTAAGATATCTTTTCCAATAGTTGGTGCTCTTCTGTTATGTTTAAGTTGACCTTCAATATTACCAGCAGAGCCTTCTAATTGGTAAGCTTGTAAAGAGCATACGGCTCTAAAGATTTCTTTACCTTCTTGTTCCACAACCACTTGCTTAGTTGAATAATTCTTACCATCTTTAGCGCTATCAACACGATAAATCAAAGGGGATGTAGGTTTAGCAGCTACTAAGAAATGACAATGGAGAGAGATTGGTCTCCATTTCTTTTCACCTGTATTCGCAGAGAGTAGTGAGGCATATACCGATTGAGCAGCTAAAGTACCACCAAATAGACCTCTTCCTCCGTAGGGAACTCTCAACTGAGAAGCAGTTTCGTATGTATCTACGGATACCTCTTTCAACGCAAGGTACTGTTCAATTGATGAAAGGTTACGTGTTTGGGATTGATTAAACATTATCACGGTTGATCTTAGTCTTGGACATCTTCGTATTATGCTGGAAAGAAGCATGGTAGCTGGGATCTTGGCCTTTATATATCTTCCTACTTGAAGCTTCTGCTCTGAAGCATATGCAAATTTCCGAAATTTGAGAATGTGATAATTTCTGGCAGATTTCTCAAATGTTGTGCTTCTTAGTGAGAAATTGTAGTGATAGTCGCGTCTGTGCTGAAGATACTTGCAAGATATTGGAGCATACTACCATGTTTCAGTGGGTTAATTGAGTTATTGTTGGGATATTATAATATCAACTTAATTAAGCTAAGCACTCACTAAAGTAGATACTTTAGCATACACGAGAATATCAATTTAATACAAATTTTAAAATTGTCTATTCTTTATAGATATTGAATTGAGAAATTTAATTTTGTACAGTAACTTTTTTTCTCATTGGACATATCTATTTAAAGTGAACCAATAATATCAGTCCAAAATACAAATCGCACTAGACGCACATGTGCTATACATGGGATCAATGCAAATTATATAAATCTGAATCAGCTAACATATCTTTTCAGCATACAAAAATATAAATTTTAATGCGAGGAGGCTTGCTTTTAGGGACTTTTTTGAATTTGAGAACGTTATTTATTAACGATGTATGCATTAGCAACAGTGGGCTAATGATAGATGCTGCAGTAATCATATAATCATGATTGAGTCTTTTATGTGATTCATCCCTGATTCAGTAGAAAGAATACAGACATGGAGACATACTAGTACTCGTCAACTGACCTACTGCTTCACTTAAAGAATCTCAAGATTTGGTGAGAAACTCCGAGAAAAAAATCAGAAAATAAAAAAATTGCTACAGCATCGAGATCTGAAAACTTTCATGCAGGATGCATGCAGCTCTCATAAGGTTAGCCATTTTTTGGAAGCTGAACAGCTGAGTTGTAGTCCTCCTGTGGTTGAGGTATAAATACTGGGTCATATGTGCCCACCGAGGATGTTTGCACAGCACTCTCAACCTTCTTTCTTTTAGCTCAATTCCTTAATTATTCATACCCTTTTCTTTTTGAGAACTAGCGTAAGACTTCAGGTAACTATGAATCTTTTATCCATTGCAGCTATTGCCCTTGGATTATTGACCACAGCAAAAGCTGAATACACAAACTCAACTACTGCTACCTCTGCTACTACTTCAGCTGCTCCATCCAGTACACTTGCTCCATGGATTGAAGGTTTCAACAACGATGGTACTCCACGTTACAACATTTATATTCCAACAGCTTTAGGTCCATGGTCTTCTGTTGAAATTTTATCTTTAGATAATGAATTAGGCTTCTCTTGGGCTCCATCAACATCTGAATTTTTCCTTGGCTCAGCTTCTTCCGGTTCTTATCCATATCATATGACTGCTGGTTTTTCTGATGACTCAACTACAAAAGATTGTGATGTTCTTCTCACCGAATTCAACCAAGTCAGCGGTTACGATACTATTAAGTTTGTTTCTCCAGAAACTTCTATTACTAACTATGGTGCTGATACATTCACTGTTACATTTGCTGTTTCCCTTTATGATAACAATACTAAGGGTAAGAGACAATCGAAAGTTTACTACTTAGTTGGTACTGCATACATTGGTTCATCTTTATCATCATCATCATCATCATCATCATCATCATCATCATCTTCATCTTCTTCTGATTCCACTTCTTCCTCAGTATCTTCAACTGAAGGTTTTGGTGGTGGTTCTGAATACCTTACTACTTACACAACAACTGTTAATGGTCAAGAAACCGTTGTTACCACTGAATGTTCTGCTTCAGATGTTGCTCTAACCACTTACACAACTACCATTGATGGTAAAGAAACCGTTGTCACTACTGAATGTTCAGCTACAGATTCTGTTTCAAAGACCACCGTTACTACTATCAAAACTGCTGATGCATCTGCTACATTAACCATTGTTACTTGTACTGAAGGTAAATGTTCTCAAAATACTGTTGTTACTGGTGTTGAGTCATATACCACTTCAGTTGATGGTTCTGATGTCGTTGTTACAACTTACTGTCCATTAGAAAGTACTATCGTCTCTACTTATGATGTTACTCAAGTTATCGCTTCTGTCTCTACACCAGTTGTTGCTGTCTGGATCCCAGATTCTTCTACTATTACCACTACTGCTTCTACCTCTACTGGAAGTTCTTCTGATGTTGCTGGTGTCACTACTTATGAAGGCTCAGCAAACAGAAAGACTATTGGTGGTGCTATGGTCGGTGCTTTAGTTTTCTTTGGTGCTTTATTATCTTAAATTTAAGGGTTGTATTTTAGCTGTGTTTTATTTCTCTTTTGTATATTATGGAAACTTTTGTTATTATAATCAATCTCCTTCTTTTCGTTAACAATTAACATGTTTTCCTGTTAATTAATTTTATTTATTTATTAATTTATTTGTTTAAAGAATACAAAAATTTATTATATTATGAATCACTTATCTTTATATATATATGTAAGTTGTTAAGAATGCCAAAACTATAAGGTATTAAAGTCAATTAGCTGAAGAATATAATGTAAAATACGCTCTTATAGTAAATATCTAATATTGTTGTAATTCATCAACTGTCATTTCATATTTAATCCAGTTTGATAAACAATTCTGACTGTGAACATCTTCTGGAGCAAAGAAAGTACTCTTACACCTACTACATTTAGAAGAAGTTGGACAGTTGTAATATGGAGAATGGAAATAACCTATATCTCTGAACCAATGAATCTTAGATTTATCTTCGAATAAGGAAACACCAACAGAATGCACAGGAGCATCACCCCATCTTTCATAATAGAATCCACCAGCTTCATCTAAAGCATCCATCCATTTAGAATAAGCTTCACCACGGTAAAAGTCCATATTTGCGATTTCAAAATTTGACCAGAAATGACAAGTTGAATAACCATTTGCCTTTTTGGTATTTTCAGGATTTTGAATTGATTCAGTTAAAAATTTGAAAGCAGCGTTTGGATGAACATATTGTGGATTTTTTTCAATAAATTTCAAAGTTGTTGGCCATAAAGTTTCCACAGTTAACGGATCATCATATAAGGCAATCGTGAAACCATAAGTTTTATCATTATCTTCCATAAACTTAAAAATATCATAATCAACATTACAGAAATAATCAGTCTTTGGTTCAAATCTCCAGTACCATTTGAATTTCTTTAAACCTTCTAATCTATAGAAATAACCAGAGTTAAATCTACACATATTATGATAAGATTCCATAGCAGCATATTGAACACCATTTTCAGTTAATCTTTGAATTCCTGCTTTTTCCTTTTCAGGATCAATATTTGATGGTTTTGACCAAATTTCTTGTGGAATAATTTCAAAGAAACATTCACCACTAGTATGTCTTTCAACAGTACTAATAAACTCTTGAGTGAAAGGTTCATCACTAATAAAAGTATAGGGATAATGGAAATTATAATTCCAAGTATATTCAATTTGTCTAATTGTGTAAACGATATCTTTTAATTCACTATTCCTAACTAAAGTTAATAAAGTCGCATTTGCTCTATCATATTCATCTTTAGTTAATGTCTTTTTGAACCCATTTTCGTCATAAACTGCGTTATATGTTAATTTTGCATTTTTTGGCTCGTTTATTCTCTTTCTGTAAACTTCCTGGTAAAAATCCATATTCTCTTCAATAGTATCATCACTAGTACCGTTATATTTAACTTCATCAAAATCCAATGCTTCTACGATTTCATCGACACTAAGTTTACCATCTTTATCTTTATCAGTTTCTAATAAGTGTTGTTTATTAGAATCACTCAAAAGTTTATGATTTACTTGGAGACCGAATTGTGCAACATTCGAAGCATATTTAGTAAGTCTATTCTTTGGTGGTTTTGGATGTAACTCTCTTTTTTTCCCAGATGTATAAGCGCTCGAAGACTTTGATAAGTAGGAGAATAGTATTATTGTGATAAAAGCAGCTATCAGGTATCTGATAGATCTTCTTGCTAAAACCATGATGAGATCTTTACGATTTCAAAATTATAAGTAGACTATGATGATTTCAAATCGATAGATCGACGTGTTGAATGATTCAAAAAGGAACGAAACGAAACAGAACGCGGTGCGTTATTGGTGAGATAAAATGCAGTGTGAACGCTTCCAAACAGAGTAGTACAGTAGTGAACGGTAAGACTTGTGCAAGCAGTAGTGATAAAGTGACTCTTTCCAAGTAGATTCCACCTTAATGTCTTGCTAATCAGTGATACAGATCAGTAATCTGTCAGCTCAGCTGTGGTGATTCCACCGCTCGAAATTATCACAACCTTTTTTTTTGAAGAAGCTGAAATTTTACCATGCCTGTCTGCCATTCTGTTAAAGGGCAGATATTGCTCTATTGGGAGTGGGATAGTCAGTAATGGCTGGTAAATGATGGTAATAACAGCGTGATTAGCAGACACAGATACTCTAGTGATTGCCGAATAAATGGGAGAGAGATACACAAGAGATAGAGTCTGTTTACAGCACATGCAAACAACTAATTCAATTTAAAAAGGTAACTTTTTCAACAACTATTTTCTGCATTAAATGAGAAACAACTGGTATATCTATTAACTGTTCCAGACAGGCAACTACCTGTCCATAAACAGTTCAGGCAATACTCCAAAGAAGGTCATACACAGACAACTTCATATAGTTAGAATATAAAAACTTACCAAATTAATGAGTTTGTAATTCTCAAAAAAGTACTCACAAATTGCATTTTCTATGGGGAGAAAATTGATAATTTCAAAAGGTTCAATCAAGGAAACTTATATCGATTTTTTTATTTATTTGAAGTTATAATCATAATCCAATTATCCGATCTGTATAATAGATTCAGTTACACAAGATGTCTTCCGTATTAGAGAAATCATTAGATGAAATCATAAATGATGCACCAAGAAAGCATAATGGACCAGTGAGTAAATCGCTTTGTTTGCTAGTCAATCATCGATCATTCTTTACTAACGTGTTAATAATACACAGAGAAGAGGTCCAAGAGGTGGATCAAGGGGTGGATTCAGAAGTAGAGGAAATGGTGTAAGAAAATTTAGCAATCATGTATGTTTACTTCAAAAGAATATTACACCTTTGAAATTTTACTAACTAATATATACAGAGACCACATAGAAGGGGACCACCAATTGTTCCAAAAGATAAAGAAGCCGAAGAATTAAGGTGAGTATTGTTTGATTTTAATTATTTGATGGGATTGCACTAACTATTGGACCAGTGGAGGTAAGGCATATTTAAGAATAACGAATTTACATCCAGATTTAACAGAACAGGATTTAACAGAATTATTTTCTAAGATTGGAGCGGTATCTTTTGTTAAATTGAAGTATAACACACAAGGAGAATCTATTGGTGTTGCATTTGTAGGATATGAAGATCCTGAAAATTGTTCAGCTGCTGTTGAAAAATTTGACGGACGTAAAGCTGCTGGACAAGTAATTAGTGTTGAAAATGCTATTCCGTTAGCACAAAGAATTTCATTAGCTGTTCCAAATAGACACCATAAGGGTAAAAGTGGACCACCAAAGAAGGTAAGAAAGTCAGTTGAAGAATTGGATGCTGAGTTGAATGATTACATGGGATTTGCTGCACCAGAAACTGCTCCAGAGGGAGAACAACCAGAAAAAAGCCAATCAGAAGAACAACCAGCATTTGCAGCTGTTGATGATATGACTATGGATTAAATGTAAAACTACATCGAATTGATATAAAAATAAATTAATTTTTTATCTTTCAATTACAAAATAAAATAAAAATGTGAACTATAAACAATTTATATCTTGTAATTAATACACAAAAAGATTAAACTAAAAGTAATAATAGTATAAGAATGAAATTTAGTTTAATATGTTTAGTTGAATTTTATATTGTATGTTATTTTTTATAAATTAATGAATATTTTCTATATTAAATTGTTCACTGAACCTTTTCCTTTTTAGAAATCAGTTAATTTATTTCTTTAATTCAACAGCTGGAGGACAACCTAAAGCACCTTTAATAGAACCGTATAAAGCGAATTGTAATGAGGTTAAGGTACCAACCATGACTAAACGGGTTGGTAAACCAGCGAATGAACCTTTAATACCTAATTCTTTAGCTAATTGACCTAATAAACCAAGAGTAGATTGACCTGGAGCTTTCTTAGTCTTGTTAACCTTAGATAATAAAGTATCAGCAGGTTGAGAAACTAAAGCAGCCATACAACCAGCAATAACACCGGCACCTAAGTTAATACCAGTAACAGCAGTAGAAGATAATTGATCCTTTGGAGTTGGAACAGCTTTGTAAATAGCTTCAGCAGCTCTTTCATAAGTTAAGAATTTAGCAATGTTATATGGAATTTGTTTGAATAAAATTGGAGTGAAACCATTGTAGAAAGAACCTAAACCTTCTTCTCTGAAGATTCTAGCAAAACCACCAACTAAACCATTAGCAAAAGTTGGTTGAGAAACTAATCTAATTCTGGTAGCTTCTAATGGACATAAAGCAATATCAGCAAAGAATTCAGCAATAGCAGCAGAACCAATGTAAACAGCATCTTTATATTGAGCAGCAGTAGAGTAACCTAAGTAATCAATAAAGGTTTTCTTGAATAATTCATAACCACCGAATTTGAAAGCACCTTGTAAAGAGTAACCTAAAACAGTTGGACCTAAACCGGTTAATAAAGCACCAGCACCTTCGTTGGCAACAATTTTCTTGAGAGAACCGACCATACCAGTGTTGTAAACGGTTGGTTCTAATTGAATTCTAGTTTTAATAACATCAATTGGAGTCATTGAACCGTGGGTAACACCACAACCAATGGCACCGGCTAAAGCGAAAGAAGCGTAATCTTTAACAGTGAAATTTGGCATAGTAGGAGCAGACATCTTGAGTAATTGTAATTATATATGAATCTAGTAGATGAATTGATATATTAATTGTATAAATAAAGAGAACAAGTAATCAATTTGAAAGGAGTACAGCCAGTTATTTTTGCAAAAAAAAAATATTGATCAAGTTTCATGAAAATTGAGGGAAAAAAAGGATTCTCTGATTTGCTTATTTGATTGGTTTATCAGCTCGGTGGAAAAAGGAACGTTTTTCGGTAAGACACTTCCGATTTCTTACGCCGGGAGGACTCCATAGATGGTGCACGGGTTAACCAATTACTTGCAGAGTTGGTAGTAATAGATATATGAGCTATTACTGATGATAGTAGATGGTTTATGATGTTATATAGATGGTGGGTAATAGTAGATGAGTAGATTATGGCATATATAGTTCTTAAGAAATCGATATCCAGAACAAATATATCTGAACACAGGTTACCCGCCTGCAACGGAATTTCTTCAGCACGAGCAGCTGTAAACTAATTCACAAACGGTACCTGAAAGTTGGTGTATTTCTACTAACTGTTGGTGAAAATGTCATTTACACTGTATATACATCTCTTGTGCCACTATAATACCCTACCACTTTTACTCTAGTTACACCACGATGCTACCACCACTTTCTTAATCAATTGGCTGTTCAACACCCATTAACGACTAACGGACCGATGATCTTTGTCGCGTCGATATGCGTCGATCATGAAAAATGACGTAAAGGAGCTCTCTATATAAATATCTAGAAGGGCTTCTGATTTATCTAGCATTAAACCTATTTCTCCATCTTTTTTTTTTTCCATCTTCACAATCCAATTGGCACTTCTAGATGCATCCACTTGCCAGAAAAATCATGAGACAGTTGAGAAAATCAGGTTTACCATTAGTGGTGATATGTGTTTTGCTTTTATTAGTAAAGATAAGTCGGGCCAAGAGAGACGATTATGAAAATAGTTATCAAGAAATATTAGTATCAAGTCCTGATAGTCTTGAAAAATTATCAATACTACCTCCTCCAACATTGAAAGAAAAGGGGCCAGCACTAGATAAAGGTAATCATAGATGGTTCAAAGGAATGAAATCTTCTTGCCCTGATTATTTGGAATATTCAAAGATGAAACATTTACCATTATCTGAAGGTCCATTAGAATTACCATATATGAGACCTCCTGAAGAATGTAGAACTTTCAAGAGTGAAGCAGTGGAGAAAGTCATTAAGGATATGAAGGAAAGGATAGAAGATCCTGATTTGTTCAGGTTATTTGAAAATTGTTTACCTAATACTTTAGATACTACTATTTTATGGTATGAAGAATTTAATAAAGTTACTGAAACACCAAGAACATTTGTAGTAACAGGGGACATTCACGCAGAATGGTTAAGAGATGCTGCTAGACAGTTAAGTGTATATCAACCTTTCACCAAGGTTGATAAAGGATTGAAGAATTTGATAAAAGGTGCTATCATTCAACAAGCTTTGTACATTTTGAAGGCTCCATATTGTAATGCTTTCCAACCTCCTCCTGTATCGAATGTTGCTAGGAAGCCATCAAGCATTGATCATGTAACTCCACAACCTCCTTGGAAACATGTATTTGAGTGTAAATGGGAATTAGATTCACTGGCTTCATTTTTAACATTAACTAATGAGTATTATGAAAACTCTAAAGATTCATCAATATATTCAAATCCAATTTGGTTGAAAGCGTTCAAGATGGTATTAACTGTGTTGAAAAGAGAATCTTCACCAACTTTTGATAAAGATGGTAATTTATTACCATTTTACTATACTTTCCAAAGAGATACTAGAATAGGCACAGAGACATTACCATTAGCAGGTACAGGGAACCCAGTAAATCATGATACTGGTTTAATAAGATCAGCTTTCAGACCAAGTGATGATGCCTGTATTTATCAATTATTTATTCCAGCAAATGCACACTTATATTCAGAATTAAGGAAACTAATACCTATGTTGGGTGATGATGAAAAGGAATTAATTGATGAAACCACTAGATATGCGGAAAATATTAAAAATGGAATTGATACTTACGGAATTATTAATCATCCCACTTTTGGTAAAGTTTACGCGTTTGAAGTTGATGGGTTTGGTAGTAGTAATATTATGGATGATGCTAATATTCCATCTTTATTATCATTACCGGACCTAGGGTTCTTAGACAAGAATGATGAAGTATATCAAAATACTAGAAAGATGGTTACTTCGAAGGAAGGTAATCCATATTACCTCAAGGGTAAATTTTTCAAAGGAATTGGTGGACCTCATGTTGGAATCACAAATGCATGGCCAATGTCGTTATTAATGATGATTAGAACAACTGATTCGGACAATGAGATTATGGAAAATTTAAATTTAATTATGAGTACAACAGGATCTTTAGGGTTAATGCACGAAAGCATAAACGTTAATTCACCAACAAATAGTTATTCCAGGCCATGGTTTGCTTGGTGTAATAGTGAATTTGGTAAGACAATCTTAGATTTGGCTGAAAGAAAACCACACTTGATTTTTAAAAAGGAGTATAGCTCGAAGCCATATATTATTAGTTAATTGATGAATCAACCATTAGTTTACATATATACCATTTATTTATCCATTTCGATACGTATATATATATATTTGTACATTAACAGTTAACGCGTAAAAGTATTAATGTGGGGGGTAAAATTTTTCATAATGTGTGTAACAATAAGAGTAGATGTAGCTAATTATATCTGCTGTTAATTATCCAGCAGCTAATTATCAGTAGGCTGGGAAATTATTATGTACAGCTCAGAGTCGTTATATCTACCCCTCCATGGAAAAATTTTGGTGATGGTAGATGGATACGTACAACTACTTATACGAGCCAGCCTACATGTTACACTTTGTCTGAGTATCGAGATTATTATACATTATATATATATATATATATTAATAACTTTGTCTCGACTAGATCTCTACATGGGTAGATGTTCCAATATCCAGTTGACCATATGTATCTATTAACATGTACCCTTCGTATTTATTAATCCATACAATAAGAAGTTAGTTAGCTTGCTCTGAAGAATAGAGTGGGGAACAATACCTTCTCCAATTTGGTGATCGATGCCGCTTGCTAAATAATTACTAAAAATTACCGTGACTGTTTTTCCATGTCCGAAATCGTTTATGAGTTGGGACAAGAAATTCCTAATCCAGTAACCGGTCTCTTCATTTTTCCAGCCGAGGAAAAATTTTTAATTTTAATGTTAATATTATCCGATAAACTGGCCAATCACAGGAGTTTCTCCATGGGCTGATGCATGCACCTTTGAAAGGCTGTTGGTGGAGGAAAATTACATGATATTCCGGGTTGCCTAATGTGGTTCAAGGGAAAGATCTCCATCTTCACTGGCCCAGACATATAGTTCCTGAATATGCTACAGCAGGAATTAATATATATGCGAATATAAATGATAGTACCAATCATTAACTACACAAACTGTTGCACTTTATCTGTAGCTCTACAAGCCCTTTAATACCACCACGATTAATTAATTAACTTTGCCTTTTAGATCATAGTTTTTCCATCAAGTGTGACGAACTCATATTAATTAAACTTTAAGTTATGAGCTAGAAAATAATTTTTACCGCTGCACTACTTTGTCCAAAGTATACGTTCTCCCCGCAATCTGAAACAATAGATTCTCCAGACTTTTTTTCTTGAAAGTGTCAAAAATGTTACCCTTTCCATAATAAAGCTCACTAAAAGGCAGCATATATAGTAGTTGTTAACCATATGGAGATAATCCATGTCGCATCATTCCCCAATTCATCTGGATGACTGGATTATTCAATAACTAGTGCCAAGAGTGTAATTAATCCCTTCATTTACTTTATTCAGAGTTTTCAGCAATATAAATATCCCCATATTTCCTTTCATCTAGTTGCATATCATACATTTACTTATTCTTTTGAAAAAGTGTCTCTAATAAAACTATTAATCTATAATTATAATGGCTGAAGTGTCTGAAAATAATAAGAATGAGGTGATTACTCCATCTCATTCACAATATGCTGGTATTCATGGTACCGTTGATACTGAACGTATCGAAGCTCCAGTTACCTTCAAAGCTTATCTTATGTGTTGTTTTGCTGCTTTTGGTGGTATCTATTTCGGTTACGATTCAGGTTATATTTCTGGTGTTATGGCTATGGACTATTTCATTCATGAATTTGAAGACATAGATAAAGCTACTACTCCATCTGATGATTTCGTCCTAGCTTCTTGGAAAAAATCTTTGATTACTTCTATTTTATCTGCTGGTACTTTCTTTGGTGCTATTATTGCTGGTGACTTGGCCGATATTATCGGTAGAAGAACTACCATTATTAGTGGTTGTGGTGTCTTCGGTGTTGGTGTTGTTTTACAAATTGCTTCTACTACCGTTGCTCTATTAGTTGTTGGTCGTCTTATTGCTGGTTTTGGTGTTGGTTTTGTTTCTGCCATCATCATTTTGTATATGTCTGAAATTGCTCCAAGAAAGATTCGTGGTGCTCTTGTCTCTGGTTATCAGTTCTGTGTTACCATTGGTCTTATGTTAGCTTCTTGTGTTGATTATGGTACCCAAGACCGTAATGACTCTGGTTCTTACAGAATTCCAATTGCTATCCAACTTTTATGGGCTATTATCTTAGCTACAGGTTTATTCTTCTTACCAGATTCCCCAAGATATTATGTTAAAAAGGGTAATGTTCAAAAAGCTACTGAAGTTTTATCAAGATTACGTGGTCAACCAATGGAAAGTGCTTATATTCAAGATGAATTAGCTGAGATTATTGCTAACCATGAATACGAACAATCTTTAATGCCTTCTCATACATACTGGGGCTCCTGGTTAGCTTGTTTCAAAGGTGGTTTAAGAAACCCATCTTCTAATTTAAGAAGAACTATCTTAGGTACCTCATTACAAATGATGCAACAATGGACTGGTGTTAACTTCATCTTTTACTTTGGTACAACTTTCTTCACTCAATTAGGAACTATTCACAACTCTTTCTTAATTTCCATGATTACAACTATTGTTAACGTTTGTTCTACTCCAATTTCATTTTGGACTATCGAGAAATTTGGTCGTAGAACTCTTTTAATCTATGGTGCTCTTGGTATGTTAATCTGTGAATTCATTACTGCTATCATTGGTGTTACTGATGGTGATAACGATAATGCTGTTAAAGCCATGATTTCTTTCAT
>JAJLVC010000041.1:0-14220 GCA_030570175.1 Wenyingozyma methylovora | reverse complement strand
CACCCACACCCACACCCACACCCACACCCACACCCACACCCACACCCACACCCTGCTAACCTTTCGTGCTTAACATCCGTGCTCAGCGTTAACATTCGTTCATAATCGTGCATTCATGCTCACCGTTCATGCTCAACATCCGTGCTTAACATCCGTGCTTATCATTCGTGCTTAACAATCGTGCTTAACAATCGTGCACACCGTTCATGCATACCCTTCAAATACACCTTCCGTGCTCACCGATCGTGCTTACAACCCGTGCTTACCATTCGTGCACACCGTTCGTGTTCACCATACCATCCGTACATACCCTGCAAATACATAATCAGACCCTGCTTAACATCCGTGCAAACCGGTCGTGCTTCCCATCCGTGCTCAACACTCGTGCTCAACATTCATGTTCACCGCTCCTGTTTAACATTCGTCACACCATTCGTGATTACCACCCTTACATACCCTGCAAATAAATAATCATATCCTGCTCACCATCCTCACGTGTACTCATCCGCTCGTAACAATATTTCAGCATCTCCGAAGATATCACCAAAAACGAACGACACGACGAACCACTCGAATCTTCAAAATACTTGCCAACAATTATTACCAACTTCTTAATTTGACACACCAATCCACCTTGTATTGATATAGAAGCTTTTCTCATTTCTACACTCTCAAAATCATTTTTAATGATGAAGAGATACATACAAGTATTACAAGTATTCTTACCAATTTATTAATTGTTTCTCCGTAACCTATATTTAAACCTCTTATCTTTTGAGAAATGTGTACGCAAAGTAACCAAGCAAATTATATTTCTATCAAATCTTAGCTTATCTGCTTTGAACATCATTCTTCACGTGTATTCACAGAATATTAAATTCCTGTTAATCGTAAATTTTCCTGAAAGTATAAGATATGCCCACTTCAACGACTGCGATTTCACAAATTTTAATTTTCTGTTATATACTTAAAGACAAATAATATACACAAGTTTTGAAGCTTCTATAATCTTTATATAACGGCTACATCAAATTTATAAGTTCTGATTAATTTCAGAAGTATAGTAGATAACCGATTATATAGTCACCCTGGTTTTAATTTTTTTTTTATGGACACTACTAACAAAGTCCGTACGATCCTACCCCCAGCACGCTTGAAAAAAATTATCACTTAGTTAAGACGCTACCCCCTGACGCTTTTTCATTCTGAAAACACGTAGTGCACCCGCTACTTCTATGCTCGTAGACATAGGTCTAGGGTGCTGCAATTCTTATTTTTCTGACATATACTTAAAGACAAATGATATACGATATAAAAAATCTGAAAGGAGATAGATTTTGGGAAGGAAAAATTGAAAATTTATGTAGACTCGCACTGAATTAATTTATATAGGCAAGATCTCTATCAGTATCGTGCTGTAACCAAAATATTTTTTCTTACTCTTCTTAATATCTCGGCTTAAAATTTCAACTCAATGAGTCAGTCAAGATCTCTCAGATGACACTGGATCTCTTACTATTAGATTAGAGATATGAATTCCAAAATGAAACCAAGCAATATATCAAGTGGGTCGATCGTATATAACACAGAGGTGGAAGTGACATCCTTCACAGATGTACCCCACAATGGATCGATAGTAGAGAATATCTCAATGTCTAACCTACGTATACGAAATGATAATCTTGAAAGGCAGTCAGCCGCAAGTGAAACAAGTACATCTATATATCTAGATGAACACGAAGAAGATGAGGACGATTATCCTGATGGAGGCTTCAGAGCTTACTTAGTATTGGTCGGAGCATTTATGGGTTTTATGGCCGATTTTGGGTTGATTAATGCTGTTGGTGCAGTTCAATCTTATATTAGTATTCATCAACTTGCTCCTGTACCAAGTTCTACAATTGCATGGATTTTTTCATTATTCTTAGGTATTGCTTATATGGCAGGAGTGTTCTCTGGAGTTTTGTTTGATGAGTATGGAGTTAAATTTCCTTTCATTACAGGATCTCTACTTTTATGCACCGGACTATTTGTTACAGGAAATTGTTTAAGTGTGGCAGCATTTATTTTATCCTTTGGAGTACTCGCTGGTTTTGGATGTGCTTTATGTATGAATCCATTGAGTGGAGTTATATCACATTGGTTCAAGAAGAAGAGAGCAACAGCTTTTGGTCTGAGTACATTAGGAGGTAGTATAGGAGGAATAGTTTTCCCTTTACTATTAAATCATTTATATTCGAGCGTTGGATTTGTTTGGTCCATGAGAATTCTTTCATTTGTTTGTTTAGGTTTATTAACAGGATCATTCTTACTAATTAAAGAAAGACTATCAACACCACGAGTAATGATTGATCCTTCATTGAGTGGAATAGATAAGATCAAATTTTATATCAAGAGATTTTTACAATTATGTAAAGCATCATTTGATATCAAAGCATTACTAGATCCAAAGTTCTTTTGGTGTACACTTGCAGCAAGTCTCAGTGAATTATCTTTAGTGTGTACAATGACTTACTTCTCTTCATATGTTATCTTCTTAGGTTTCTCTGAAAATACTGCTTATTTATTACTTACAGTACTCAATGCTCTAGGAATTATAGGAAGATATGTTCCTGGTTTATTAGCAGATAAATTTGGAGTTTTCAACGTTATGGTTATTATGATTTTAGGTGTTGGTGTATCGGATCTAGCTTTATGGTTTGGTGTTGCTGCTCATGTTAAATCTACAGCTTCTTTGTATGTATTTGCTGTCATTTATGGATTCTTCTCAAGTTCAGTTTTAAGTCTTACTCCTACATGTTGCGCAGCTATCTCACCAACTCGTGATTTTGGTAAACGTTATGCTACAATGTATTTCATAGTTGGTTTATTCTTCTTGGGTGGTGTTCCAATTGGAGGTACAATTATTGGAGATGAAACTGAAAATTCATATAATAATTTCATCATCTACACAGGTGTATTAGCATTAGCTGGTGATGCTTGCTGGATTCTTTCAAGATCTGGGATCGTGGGCTGGAAGTTGAATAAAAGGGTATAGATTATACAAATACTATGACTTCATATTTCTAAATATTTTTCATATATATGGTTCGTAAATATAAACGCATAGAAAAAAAATTATATAGATTTCATTTAGCAGATGAATTTACGAAGAAAGTAAAGTAGTTTCCATCGCATTTTGTAGATCTTGTAATCCTGTACCATCCGTTAAGTCATCAGACCCATCATCTAATGGTTTATTAAATACCGCTTCACCATTTCTATGACCAAAGTTGATTATGTCAAACTCATCAGGCATTCCAAAATTATCTAAATCAAAGTTTGTATCATCTTTATAAGTAGCAAATTGAACTCTTCTACCATTATAGAAGGCAATATATGGAGCACAACTTTCTATCACCACTTGAGAAAATGGATCAACATTGGAAGTCACAGTTGAAGTAGTAGTTAGATCAACATTGGGAGTCACAGTTAAAGTAGTAGTTGGTATTTCCACGTTTAAAATTATTGGCTTTGAAGTTTGAGAAGATCCTGGCCTTGAAGCATATGAGGTATTTGAACTTTGAGAAGAACCTGGCCTTGAAGTATATGAGGTAGAGCGCGTAGAGACTAATCCTGAGGAAGTCGTGCTTGTTGCTGTTGCTGTTGCAGCAACTTCGGGTGATTTTACACAATGAGTGTCTTTACCTAACTCTATTGATTTAGATGGAAGTTGATATTTCCAATGCATATATCCGTTTACGGTAATAACATTAATGGTACCTCTTTTATCCAAGCAATTCAACAAAATTTGATTAATTCTAGGAAAAGTATTTGCCTTTAATATAACACCTTTTTGAATACCCATATTTGACATAACCCAATTCCTCATTCCAATATTATATCTAGATAAAGAGAACTCATCAAATTCATTTGAGAACCAGTGAACTGAACCATTCTGTTTACTTATTGCCACAATTGCTCTATTTGCAGATGACCAAATAATTTGTTCAATAATAGCTGGTGTTTTACCTCTTTTATACACTTCCATTAATACAACTTCAGATGCCATTTTTGAATAATCCCAAATAAAGATGTCATCACCTCTGGAAGTAGTAGTAGATAATAAAAGATCGTAAGGACTTAGGGAGATATGTGAACATCCATCGGGAGGAGAAAACGCCATTACTGGTTTTATTGTATTTAAATCAATTAATATGATATAGTGAGAGTCACCATTCAGAGTATTAAGTATCTTGACAAACAAATCTTTGAAACCTCTTGAAGAAACAACTTTTTCTTTTTGTTCTAAATCATCTAATGTTATGCTTTTATTTGAAGTAAAAAAATATTTCCTTAGTTTTGACATTTCTGATAACATGAAAATACTATTATCAATAGCAGTTTTAGACAAGTTTTTCCATACTTTACTGATTAAAGTATTTGGTCTTGATAATTTCAGAGGTGTCATTGATATAGAGTCATGAGCTTCGATATCTTTATCAGATGTAATTATTTTCTTTCTACCAATATCTGAACCAGCAGAATCATAGACTAAATAATCTCCTTGAACATCAAGAACAGGACGTGAGTTATCGATACGGCATTGCAAGCTTTGATCTACAATTTTGAATGATTTTAAATCTAAGATTATCATTTTCCCATTAGAACCACAGATTACCAATTTTGTCTTACCAGTTTTGAATGAGTATGTGAGATTTGACTTTATACAATTGATTGTTTCATAAGTTTCCAATTTTAGTACCTCATTATATGTGAAAGTTCCATCTGAGGTGAATATACATTCTTGGAGGTGTAAATATTTGTCGTCTGATTTTAAAAATGAAACAATAGCACGATACTTAATTTGTGAACACTCAACAGGGATTATGTTAGTTGGCATGTATGCAAATTTATAAGATACAGAAAGAGCCAGATCTCCTACTTCATCATTTGGGATACTTTGTGGGTTCGATTGTATTTTAGGAGACCATATTTCAAAAGTCTTGTCTGGATAAACACAGAATACTTCACCCGAAGGCCCAAGTTCACGTAAGACTAAATTTGATGAATCGCTCTGACCAGCAGATTCGATAACATTGTCAGAACTTCCAATTACATTTGATGCAACATGTGCTGACTCTGAAGCCTTGTACTTAACTTTAGTCCAAATAGAATTAGGATTAGAGCCCTTGAAAGGTGAGATAGCGCTATAAGAAAGAGTTAGTAACAACCTATAACAATGTAAAACAACATAAATACAATATATACTCACGTTCTCTTAATAATGAATTCCTTTGTACTCATCTTAAAGGTTGTAGATAATCTGATTGATTGTAAATATGATGTATTAATCTATGGTTATCCGAGATAAGCAGCAAGCTGTTCTGTCTGTGGGGGTGCGGCAGCCGTAGTGTGTTGGTAGCAACGTAAATCAGCAGACTAATTCTCGCAATGCTTAGCAACAAAAGAAACCAGTAGATTTGCAGAAAGTGGAGCGACTGAATGGTGATTTAAAGCAATTCAGAAAGAAGAGTGCACAACATGCCATCAACAGGTATAAACAATCAACCGTGATGGGCAGCGGATTAAGCAATTTTTTTTATCTAATCTTTGCCATCTGGTGCACAGAAGATATCTTTTAACAACTGTAATTAGTGCATTTGTGAGCATAGAGAACACTAGAGCATACGGTATTGCAGCTTCCACTATAATACATCATGCTCTATACTCCTGTATGCTCAGCTACTTCCTAATTATCCCAACTCACTGTTAATAGCCACTTAAATCGCATTGGAAGTGACTCAAATCGTCGTGTATGAAAACCAACTTCAAATTTCTCGAAGAACACGAAAAAAAAGTGAACAAAAATTGTTGCCATAAGATCAACACGTATTGAAGAATCCATCAGAATCATAGCCATTTAAGAAGCAAAGAAAGTATTATACCCATTATGTCATCTGCTATTCAACTTCTCAACCCTAAGGCTGAGTCAATTAGACGCTCACAGGCTCTTCAGGTTAACATATCTGCCGCCCAAGGCTTGCAAAGTGTCTTGAGTACCAACTTGGGTCCAAAAGGTACTTTAAAAATGTTGGTTGATGGTGCTGGAAGTATCAAGATTACCAAAGATGGTTCTGTGTTGTTGAAAGAAATGCAAATCCAAAGTCCTACTGCTGTGATGATTGCCAGAGCAGCTTCTGCCCAAGATGAAATAACAGGTGATGGTACTACTTCAGTTGTTCTTTTAGTTGGTGAATTATTAAAGCAAGCTGAAAGACATACTTCTGAAGGAATTCATCCAAGAGTGTTAACTGATGGTTTTGAAATAGCAAGAGAATTAACATTATCATACCTAAATGATTTCTTAGTGAAACCTGAAATTGATAGAGAATTATTACTACAAGTGGCAAGAACATCATTAGCTACCAAGATTAGCCCTGATTTAACTGATGTTTTAACTCCTATTGTTACTGATGCTGTATTAAGTGTCAAAGATGAAAAAGATCCAAAGAAATTAGATTTGTATATGATTGAAATTATGCCAATGATGCATGAAACTGCTAAAGATACTGAATTTGTTAAAGGTTTAGTATTAGATCATGGAGCAAGACATCCAGATATGCCAAAGAGAATTACCAATGCACATGTCTTAATATTGAATGTTTCTTTAGAATATGAAAAGACTGAAGTTAATTCTGGTTTCTATTATTCATCAGCCGAACAAAGAGAAAAGCTTGTTGCTTCCGAAAGAAAATTTGTTGATGATAAATTACAAAAAATTGTTGATTTGAAGAATGAAGTATGTGGTATGGATCCAACTAAAGGTTTTGTTATTATTAATCAAAAAGGTATTGATCCAATGTCTTTAGATATTTTAGCTAAAAATGGTATATTTGCATTAAGAAGAGCTAAGAGACGTAATATGGAGAGATTACAATTAGTTTGTGGAGGTGAAGCACAAAATTCTGTTGATGATTTATCTCCATCAATTTTAGGATACTCAGGATTAGTTTATGAACAGACAATTGGAGAAGAAAAGTATACTTTTGTCACAGAAAATAATAACCCAAAATCATCAACAATTTTAATCAAAGGAGCTACTAATCATGTTGTTCAACAAACTAAAGATGCGGTAAGAGATGGTCTTAGAGCCGTGGCAAATGTTATAAAAGATGAATCTTTGGTACCAGGAGCTGGTGCATTCTTCTTAAGTGCCTCTAATCATTTACTACAGAATAAAGCTTCCAAAGGTCGTAATAAGCCAGGTGTTAAATCTTTTGCCGAAGCATTATTAGTTATTCCAAAGACATTAGCTACCAATGCAGGTTTAGATGCATTAGAGACCATCGGTAGTTGTCAAGATGAAATCGAAGAAGGTAATATTGTTGGTATTGATCTTAATTCTGGAGAACCAATAGATCCAACAGTTGAAGGTATCTGGGATTCATTTAGAGTTTTAAGAAATGCTATCTCTTCAGCCACTGGCATTGCCTCAAATCTTTTACTATGTGACGAGTTACTGAAAGCTGGTAGATCTTCTTTGAAGCAAGGCCAATAGTTATATATATAGATGAATAGTGTCAATGAATAAAATCTGTTAATTTTAAGTAAACCATACCAGCTTTTATGGACGTGTACCAATATTTATTGACGCGTCTATACACTTGTTTGCGGGACTATCGGCCCACTAATATTAGCTTATATAATTTCTTTTTGGACCTCTCTTTAATCAAAGTCTTAAGTCCGCTCTCATATAAATCTAGAGCGCTGTGGCATTCTTCGCCAGAACCAGCCGTGCAGAGCGAGCTCTTTGAAGTTAACGCTCAATGCGGACTCATTAGTGAGCTAGCTACATGTGAACCTCGACCCTTGTAGTGCTGAATGTATCAACCTGTATATACGTCTTAGTAGCTAACTAACAAACCAACCTATTTGCTTGCTCTTCCCTCCATACGAAATAAACGTTTCTCCGTGCCAAGCTCTCTCATTCCGTACCAGCTCTGGCTGAAGTACTAGAAATTTTTGTGAGGATGACAATTTCACGCTCTCTCATTGGCTGCAGATTACCTTTTGTGTGAAAAAATCTTCTTCCCGAGGGCACACAATACAGTCACGTGACTCTGGAGATGAAGTAGAAAGCTTGATTTAGTTGGCCTGAAGTGGTAAAAGTTCCTTCTCTTGCTTGCAATAACTGTTTCTTTCTCTCTTCATCTCACAACGTCACACATCTTTTTTTTCATTTATTACTATTTATCACTAATAGCTTATTATCAGATACTTCGCTGCAATAATTTATCGCCATTCATTCATTCATTCATTTATCGCCTAATAATATAAGTTTAGTGATCGAAGTTTTGGAAAAATCGAAATATATATTAATCATCACCAACTTTTTTTTCATTATTTCACCAGATCTGATCGAGATCATGTATCATATATAATGACAGTTTCAGTTTTATCAACATCTATCATAGTCAATAATAACATAAATAACGCCACATCATCAAAGAGAATAATGATAAATTCTACAAAAGATACTTCAAGTTGGGGTAAACCTAAAGAAAATAACGAGCAAATACCGGTAGCTAAAGGACAACAATGTGCAAATTGTGGAGCTACAAAGACTCCGCTTTGGCGTAGAACTCCGGACGGAGCTCTGACGTGTAATGCTTGTGGATTGTACTATAAAGCAAATAATACTCATAGACCAGTTAACTTGAAAAGACCACCACATATAGTTTCCATATCAAAGGAAGAACTTCAGATGGGTTCATGTGCAGGAGACGGAAGATGTAACGGAACAGGAGGCACTTCAAGCTGTAATGGCTGCCCTGCTTACAATAATAGAGTACTGTTAAGTGCAAAGGCTAACGCTAATGCTGCTTTAACTAGCACTACGCATAATGAATCTACAAATAACGGTTGTTGCTCTACATCACCAGCTCCCCAAGATCAATCAGTTATCTTGAAAACAGAGAATTTCTTATCCCGCACAGAATCAAAAGAAGAACCATTAGCAGTTGCATGTTCAAATTGTGGTACTACAATAACACCACTTTGGAGAAGAGATGAAGCTGGTAATACTATTTGTAATGCTTGCGGTTTATATTACAAATTACGTGGTTGTCATAGACCAGTAAAAATGAAAAGATCTACAATTAAAAGAAGAAGAAGAAACAACACAGGATCTTCAGATTCATTAACCCTTTCTCCTCCAACTTCAGCAGACAATTTAGTTGTAAAAAGAGAAGCAAACATTTCATCTCCTAACTCATCAATAGGGAAGATCTCTTCTCTCCCATCTCCATCCTCATTATCAACTGTTTCAACTCCACCTCCACAATTATTACCAATATCTTCAAAACTTCCAGCTCCAATAATACCCCCAATAAATTCTGTTCAACATCAACACTCTTCCTCAACCTTACTCCCTCCATTAAGATACATTGGCTCACCTCCAAGTCAACTAGGTATGGACAAAAGAGCTCCCCCAGCTATTGACTTTACAAATACATTCCGCGATCACAAATTCCTTCCTGTTAATACACAACAAATAAACAATTCTATGGATATTCATAGGCCAAGCTCTCATTTACTTTCACATACACAAAAGACTAGCACAATAAGACAATCTAACAAATCCGTAAATAGTATGTCTGTAAGTTCATTACTAAACGATCAGCAGGCCAAAAATTGATTAAAATCTTCAATTTATTCTACTTTATCTAGTTAATTCACTCTGATTGTATAGAAGTCCATATTTCTTATTAATTTATTTATTTATTTATTACCATATTCCTCTAACCGACCGTCTTTATGACCTTCCAGTAGTTGTACATATCAGCTACACAGACATAGCCATAGTGATGAGAGCTCAGCACCATAGTTAACATTTTACTGGCACACTACCTTCAAGGCGCAGTATCTAAACTTAGAAATTAGAAACATTTTCAGATGACGCTCCGTGCCTTTTTCTCTCCAAGTTTGAATCATAAACTGTTGGTGGTCTAGAGATACTTTTGAATAAATTCTATTAAGTATACTGAAGAGAGCATTTTTTTGCTGTCTGTAACGATCTGGTCTACTTCACAGAACACTTACCGCTATTTCAGTGTGAAACCATTACTTGAAGATCTCAGCAACGCGTTAATTTTTCATTATGTCTCATAATATATATTCAAATCCAAACCCTTTTGAGTCAGATGATGAGTCAATAAACCAAGTTGCGAATAGGTATTCATATGATCCATATACCGCAAATCATGAGATCGAATTAGACGATGCTCCATCTCACGCAAATACAGCAAATTACTCTCCATTTATAGTGGAAAATCAAGGTTATCAAGAATACCCAACTGAGGCAAGACATCTCCATGCTAGAAGAGAACCACCATCTGCCAATCCCACATATCAACATCAACTAAATGTTCCTGAGACACCTCAAAGTTACAGACTTTATGAATATGAAAATAAACTTGAAGTTCCTCAAAATGTTTATTCAAGAAGTAACTCGTCAATTGGATCTTCAAACGAAGAAGCTTATGATAAGATCACATATAACGCTCCTTTCAACGACTCTCCAACCAGACAACCAATGCTATTGAGCTACGAACCTATCATGTTTCAACCTTTCCAACAAGATGATGATGAACCAATAATGAACGCTAACTTTACCATACAATCAAATAAATATGATGCTAATTTACAATCTGTTGGTACCGCTAATGTTACTCTTTTAAACAACGATTACTATAGTTTTGACTACCCAGTTGCTCCTGATCTTGTTGACAGAATACCATTCAAGAAATTTAGAGAATTAAACGAGTTTAAATCTGTTAGATATCATGCAATTACTGCTGATCCTAAAGATTATGATTCTGCAAGCATACAAAAGAGACAACATATAGAAAACTATCCTTTAAGACCAACATTATTTACACCAAGAAGACAAACCGAGTTATTGATTGTATGCACTATGTATAACGAAGATGATGTACAGTTAGCTCGTTCTTTAAAAGGTATTTTTAAAAATATCAAGACAATGGTTAGTCTGAAAAGAGAAGAAGAAAAACATCCATTTGGAGAAGACGCATGGCAAAAGATTGTTGTTGCAGTTATCAGTGATGGTAAGACTAAAATCAATGAAAGAGCAAAAGCATTACTTACAGTTCTAGGCTGTTTCCAAGAAGGTATTATGCAAGAAAAAGTTAATGATGACAAAGTTAATGCACATTTATTTGAATATACAACTACTTTTGGTATTGGTAAATACGATGATTCTTCCAAAGATAAATCTACATTACCATTAACAGCTGATGAAAACTACTCAGTACCTGTTCAAATGATGTTCTTATTAAAGGAGGAAAACAAACAAAAGATCAATTCTCATAGATGGGCTTTTAATTTTTTATGTCCTATTCTAAGACCAAATGTTATTTGTCTTTTGGATGTTGGTACAGAACCTGGTTATGACTCCATTTATAAATTATGGCAAGCTTTTAAAAATCCACAAGTTGCTGGTGCCTGTGGTGAAATTAGAACTATGTTAGGATCTGATCACCTTGTCAAAGTTGAAGATAATATTTCTGTCAGAATCAGCAAATATTTTAGGCAAAGATTTTCTGATGTTCTTGCTGTTGTTAAAAATCCTCTTGTTGCTGCACAAAATTTTGAGTACAAAATGTCAAATATTTTGGATAAACCAATGGAGTCAGCGTTTGGATTTATCAGTGTTCTGCCTGGTGCTTTTAGTGCTTATAGATATGAAGCTTTGAAAGGTGAACCTCTAGTCAAATATTTCCATGGTGAAGATATGAAATTAAATACAGAGAAACCCGCTGGTGTTTTTGAATCTAATATGTATTTAGCAGAAGATAGAATATTATGTTTCGAGTTAGTTGTGAAGAAATCTGCTAAATATTTACTCAAATATGTTCATGATTCTTATGCATATACTGATGTTCCATCTGAATTAGCTGAATTCATTAAACAACGTCGTAGATGGTTGAATGGTTCTTTCTTTGCTTCTGTTTACTCAATTAGACATTTTTCAAGATTGTTTAGTTCTAGGCATGGATTTTTTAGAAAACTGATGTTACTCGTTGAATTTATTTATCAATTTTTGAATGTTGGTATGTCATGGCTTTCAGTTGGGTTTTATTTCTTAGTCTTCCGTATTTTGTCATTGGGTGTTTATGATGCTGGTGTGGATGTTGGTAATGTTCTTGCAGTTGTGTTCCTTTGGATCTATATCTTTTTATTAGCGTTAACTTTCATTCTTTCATTTGGTAATAAACCAGATCACGCAAGAGTTCTTTATAATTTTGTTTTTGCTTCGTTTAGTGTCATTATGATTTACATGGTCTTTTGTGTTGTTATTTTAACTAAAGCTTCTATTGAAGATATTCAAGATACAGTGAATGCCGCTACAAATGTTACAGTTATCACTTATTTGAAAGATTCAAGTTTTAGAAATCTATTGGTGGCTTTACTTTCAACTTATGTTTTATATTTATTTGGTTCAGTGTTGTTTATGGAAATATTCCACATGGTTTTTTGTTTCTTACCATACTATCTACTAAGTCCTGCTTATATCAATGTGTTAAATATTTATGCATTTTGTAATATTCATGATATATCATGGGGTACCAAAGGTGATACTAAAGTTGCTCAACATAAACAAGCTGTTTCTGATGAAAATGGTAAGCTAACATTATCTGAAGGATTGGATGATCCATCAACTGCTTATCTTAACTCAATTGCTGAACTTGTCAAATCTGCACCAGCTAAGAAAGCAGAGTTATCAGTGGCAGACAAATCTGCTGCTAACTTTGCGAAAGGTAGAACATATACTGTTGCATTATGGCTTGTTTGTAACTTTGCTGTTTTAGTTGGTGTTTTGAAAACTGGCGGTATTGATGATTACAAAGATATTAGAGAGAGCTCGAGTATGACGACATCTACTACTACTACCACCACGTCATATGAGAAAAGAGAATATGATGAAAAATCATCCAATATTTTCATGACATTCATTCTTTGGACAGTTGCTGGTTTTGCATTATTTAGATTTGTCGGTGCTTTAGTTTATCGTATCTCCAGTTTCTTTGAAAGACGTAGATTCAATAAGCGCTACATTGCACCACCATCTCCATTTGATGATCAATATAACTATCATTACTAATTAACTATATACTAATTCCTTTACTTTTTGTTTCAATTTTATTAGAATTAACTTTGTATAATCTATTTATTGACTCTGAGCGCATTTAATATACAATAGGAGTTTATAATACAATTTTCAAGTAGTTCGACATTTAGTCAGAGACGTAATATGATATTATCGAAATTATAACCAAAGTAATGAATGTCTGTATGAATATATTCCATATTTTTGTAGTGATACTCGCACTTAATTTGTCACTGCTAGATTTAGATTCATTGACGTTCTGTTTAACCAAAGGAGTGTTATTGATTCTTTTCGGTTTTGGACCTGATGATAATTTTATTATGTTGGCTCGTAAACGTGAATCAGAAACAGACGACTCAAACTTGGTTGGTTCATTATCTACCGCCTTAGTAGTAGTAGATATTGCATGGTCGAATTCTACGTTTGTGTCATCTTCAATCTCATTTGTTGTCACAGAATCAATATTTTCCTTTATTTCATTCAATCTTTCTTTCTCTTCCATGAGCCTCGTTATGTTCTTGTAGATCATTTTTCTACGTTCAGTTTTCAATTTCCCTGCCTCTTCGACTTCCCGCTCAATCAATGGATGTATTTTTGAATGTTCTATGTTTGTTTCCAATTCTCGTTCTTTCAATTCTAATGGGTCAACCAATCTGAACTTATGTTTACTTTGAGGTTTCAGAGTCTTAAGATTCACTTTCCGACTTGAATCATAGTTTAACGGTAACGGATCTCCAAGATCAATGGTAGCTTTATGATTCTCTGAATGGGGAATACTTCTCAATTTCTTTATTCCGCCTGGAATATCTATATTCGATTCTTTCTGCGTTGCATCTAAGTGATCATGTATTATCAACTTCGACGGTATGGTCTGTACCGTATGTGGCCAATGCTTAGCATGCATTTGAACTATATTAGCATTATCGTTTATGCTATCAATAATCACAATTGAACTGTAAACTTGTTAGTTTGTTTATTTTCGTGTATCTGTTTTTTTTATCTGCGTATTTCTTTTTCTGTTTTTTTTTTTTTTTTTTTTTTTTTTTTTT
>JAJLVC010000040.1:0-16444 GCA_030570175.1 Wenyingozyma methylovora | reverse complement strand
AATTTTTTAAATTAAAAAAAAAAAAAAAAAAAATTGACCCCTATGAAATTGGAACCAGGATTAAATATTTTAAATAGCACTGTTTTACCATCCATTACCCCAACCATCATCATCATCCAACTCAATGTCAAGCTTCAGCTTGTTCTTAGGCTTGAGCTTCATTCCACCTGCTCCTGAAGTAACAGTCTTTTTGGCAGGTGTTACCACATTTCTCTTAACAGGTGTAGCTTTAAGTTTAGGTGCAGGTTTTGGCTTTGGCTTTGGCTTTGGTTCTTCATCAATATCAAATCCCCATCCATCGTCATCATCTTGTATATCATCTATAGATTCTTGTAGTATAGTAGTCTTTGCATGAGTGTTACCAAATCCCCATCCACCACTGGTCTCCTCTTCTTCGCTGTCAACGTCGTCATTAACATAATGGTTCGATGCTGGAGCAGCAGCAGCAGCAGCTGGTGGTGGTGTAACAACAGCTTCTGTATTCTTCATAGTCAAACTAGCGGTTGAGTCATTGGCGCTTCCAAATCCAAAAATAGAATTCTTTCCAAAACCCAAAGATAAAGAGGATAGCCCTAATGTTTCATCTGATTTGATAACAGTATTTGCCTTTTCATCTTCTTCTAAATCAATCGGTAAATTGGCTGAAGCTTCTTTAATCTTCGCCATATAGAGTTGGAACACACGATCTGCTTCAAGACGCACCTTAGAACTCTTATCTAACAAAGCAGGCGCAAGTGCACTTAAAACCCTGGAACAACATATCTCTGGTGTAAAATAATGTATTGATGATTCGAAAGCCTTGACAGTATTTAATCTCAAAGGAACAAAAGAATCTTTCAAAGACTTAGCAAAAGCAGTAATCAAAACTCCAGTTCTAGAAGAATTTGACATCTTATCGGAAATCTTACAAAGACAAACCACAGTATTGACTCTTATCTCGGCAACTTCGTCATTCTGTAATTTTGCTAAGTATCTCAAAAGATCATTATTCAATTGTCTATCTGATATTTTGTCTGAAATAGTTATTATTGATTTCAATGTCTCTTCTCTAATCGAGGCGTTGGTATCATTAAAACCAGTGATTAAATTTGGAAAGATTTTATCTTGGATTTCATAATTACTCAAAGTTGCGGTGATATTAGGTAATGCTTTTATCAATGTCATTCTGATTGATCTATCTGGAAAGGTGAATGCTTTGAAGATAAGTGGCTTAATGGCACTATCGTAGAAGTTTGATTGCAGAGTGAATGTATTTTTCAAGATGAGAATGAGAACTGAAGATTGTTTATTATCTGTGTTATCTTTCATGGTATAAAATGTTTTGATTAGCCCAGGTAATATTTTAGTCTGAAAGAATCCCTTTGGCAAATCACTTCCTAGCTGATCAACAGCATTGAAGAATTCCAATTTTTCTAATTCTGATTTAGATAGCAGGTCGTTTGATTCTCTGAAGATATGAACTAAAGGAGTATTGAAGAAAGACTGTTCTCCAGTTTTCAAAAACTGTTCAATTGAGTAACGAATGGTTAAAGATTGATTCACTAACTTTTTCACATGTACGGCCATACTCTTAGGAACTTTATTAAAATTCATCAATTGATTTGGTTCAGTGACTTCTTTAATATCATTGAATAGAGCTAGTATCAAAGTGCCAAGTTTGAACGAGTCAAATTTAACTGCATGATTTGGGTTCAAAGATCTAATAAAATCAGCACCTGATTTCTCATACTCTGGAGGGCTGATACCTTCTTTAAAAGAAGGTAGTTGATAACCCATTGCCAGGTTATTTTGGCCTTCTTGTTCTTTCAAACTGGTACATAATTCAAATCCGCCCAGTTTCCATTCACCGGACGCGGTAACAAAAATTGAGCTTTTTCCAACGTTACCATGTAGTGAACCACCTTCAACATTGATAAACTTCAAAGCAGTACAAATCTGATAGAGCCCAAGTAAAATGATTTGTTCTGGAATACCACTCTCGGGATAATCTAGATCCAATACCTCTTCTAAAGGACGAATTTTCTCTGTGATAATATATAAGTAAGAATCATTTTCAATTGAATCAATAACACTGACGATACCAGGTAATAATTTCAAGGTTCTTAGTTTTTTGAACCCATTTCTAGCTAATTGTACGTATCTGGAGTTATTTGGGTTCCGTAATTCGAATTCAAATATAGAAACAGGAGTACCATTTTCCTTTGATGTACCTTCATAGATATTCCATATTGATGTTGATGAAGGTAATGAATCGACTCCAAATACAACCTTCTGTCCAAAGTTATAAGGAATTGAAAATCCAGTAAGCGAGCCAATAGTTTTTGTAAGAAAATTCATGTCACTAGTTGAAGTAATTAATATAGTCTAAATTTTAATCAAACAGTGGTAAATCATATATCAAGATAAAAATTGATGTACGGACAATTCCAAGAATAGATAATCTCGATTTTATTTTTTTTTTCGATTTTACAATTCAAATGATACAATAGTTAACGTTTTTAATTACTTTTATTTATTTATCCTATATAGATATATGTATATTGCTTTTATAACTTTTCTTGTCTATTCAGAAGCTTCTTGGAATCTTTCAGAGATACTGCTTATCAATTTTTCAAAGTCAGCACTAACAGCGGCTTCACCTCTACTTGGTTCAGCGAACTTGGCTGAAGAGACTGAATGTTTAACATCAGCAGTAGCTTCTGATAATTTGGACCACTGAGCACCATTAGCAACCGCTTTTTGAGCCTCGTCGTAATAGGTAACAAAAGTCTTCATCATATCATATGTTTTCCAAATTGGACAGAAAGCATCATAAGTAGAATAACCATTTTGTTGTAAGAAATCTTCTTTAATTAATGTTGAAACATCTAATACAATTTTGTCGGAGTCTGATAGAGCAGATTTACCAACTAATTGGACAACTTGTTCTAATTCTTCAGCATTTGATAAGATTTCCTTGATTTTGTCTCTCAAATTTGGGAAATCTGGGTAGTTTGTATCGTAATATTTACCTAAAACATTGGTATATTTAGAGTAAGAAATAGCAGTGTTGATGGAAGGGAAATGTTTTCTTTGAGCTAATTTTTTATCTAAACCCCAAAAGACTTGGGTAATACCTAAAGTGGAAGTAGTAACAGGATCAGAGAAATCACCACCAGCTGGAGAGACGGCAGCGACAATTGAAACAGAACCAAATCTATCTGGAGAACCGAGAGCAACAGATTTACCAGCTCTTTCATAGAAAGAAGCTAATTTAGCACCTAAATATGCAGGGAAACCTTGATCAGCAGGCATTTCACCAAGACGACCGGAAATTTCTCTCAAAGCTTCAGCCCATCTTGAAGAAGAATCAGCAATCATGGAAACGTTCTTACCTTGATCTCTGAAGTATTCGGCAAGGGTGATACCAGTATAAATAGAAGCTTCTCTTGCAGCGACAGGCATGTTTGAAGTATTTGCGACTAAAGTAGTACGTTTCATAATTGGTTCCTTAGTACCACTGATTTCAGTAAATAACTCTGGGAATTCCATTAAGACTTCAGCCATTTCGTTACCTCTTTCACCACAACCAACATAGATAATAACATCAGAGTTAGAGTATTTTGATAAAGATTGAGAAATAACAGTCTTACCACAACCGAAAGCACCAGGAATACAAGTAGTACCACCTTGGACAACAGGGAATAAAGCATCTAAAACTCTTTGACCAGTTAATAAAGGATAATCAGCTGATAATTTTTCTGCAACAGGTCTGGGGACTCTAACAGGCCAAGTGTGCATCATGGAATATTTACTTATCTTACCATCAAATTCAACTTCTAAGATTGGTTCATCAACTGTATAAGAGCCAGCAGGAGCAATAGAGACAACGGTACCTCTTGCTCTTGGAGGTAGTAAGATCTTATGGTCTGATAATAGAGAATTTTCGAAAACAGAACCAAAGATGTCACCACCAGTGATATGGTCACCAACTTGGAGTGTTTTTGATGGAGTGAAATCATATTTGACAGTTCTTGATAAAGAAGGAGCATCGATACCTCTTGGGATATAAATTGATTGAGAGATATCTTTAATTGCCTTTAAAGGTCTCTGAATACCATCATAAATGGTTTCCATTAAACCAGGACCTAATTCAACAGATAAGGGTTTACCAGTTCTTAAGACTGGGTCACCAACAGTGACACCTGCAGTTTCTTCATAAACTTGGATAGTGGCTTTATCAGCTTCAATTCTAATAACTTCACCAACTAAGTTATCATGACCAACTTTAACTAATTCATACATCGCACAACCGATCATGTTTTCAGCTACAACAACCGGACCTGAGACAGAGTAAATTTGACCATAGGAAGATTCATCGTCTTCAAGTGAAATGTTTTTCATTGCCTTACGGGCATTTTCCATAGCACCAGCCTACAATAAAAGTTAGTATAAAAAAGTCAATTGAAAGATTATCAATGTACAGACAACATACCATTGTAATATATTAAATCAATTAAGTATCTATGAAATTGATTAGTCTGGATGATCTTTAAGTAATACTACCCCAAGTGAATAAGTAGTAATCAAATGAAAGATGGAATAAAGATTAATAAACAACTGATAAAACCTCTTATAAAATATGTATACGCCTGAAGTCAAGTAATCAAGCAAATATAAGATTAATTGATTGATGTATAATACAATTAAGTGAGAAAGAAGTGTTGTCAATCAATCCTTTATGTTAAGCTAATACCTAATTTTACAGCTATAAATTTCTAAGATTGTGAGAAGCAGCCAATTTATTTTATTTCGAAAAGGTTATGAGCGATAATATTCTTTTATTTTTATTTCTCTACTGCTTATATAAATTGCAGCTACAGTCTATACATGCATGATCAGTTATCTACCACCATCAATCCAAGGAAAGAGTCTACGACTTGGGCGGCTGCTAGTGTAGTGACACCAGCATTTGTATCGAATGGAGGACTCACTTCCACAACATCAGCACCGACTAAGTTGACACCTTCAAGACCATCCAAAACAGTGAGCAATTCTCTAGTAGACCATCCACCAACTTCCATAGTACCTGTTCCTGGAGCACTGCTAGGGTCCAACACGTCAATATCCAATGAAATATAAACTGGTCTATCGCCCACAATCTCTTTGACCTTGTTGGCTACTCCGACAGCTCCTCCCATAGTATCTATATCCTTAGCTGTAATCATTTTAAATCCACATTCAATGTCATGAGCTATGTCTCCTGGTTTGATGTATGGAGCTCTAGTACCTACATGAACAGAGTGATTCTTAGCAATATATCCATTTTCAGCAGCATAATGCAAGAAAGTACCGTGGTTAAGACCAGAGTAATCAGAAACACCACCACCAAGTACCTTAGGGTCCCAAGTATCAATATGTGAATCAAAGTGAATAACAGCTAAACTTTCACCAAAGGATTCATAAGCACTTCTCAAACTCATTAAAGCAACAGTGTGGTCCCCACCCAATGTAATGATTCTAGTACTGTTGAATTTTTCATTTGTAGTAGGATGTTGATGGATTGCTCTTTCACCACGGTACAATTGATTTAAAGCAATTCTATTATCAAATGGTGTCATTGGTACATCACCACAATCAACGATTTTCAAATCTGTGTCATATGGATTTGTTTTACGTAATTTTGAGTCTGGTGAGTTTCCCCTGGTGGGTGTTAATCCTTCGCCAAGTCTTCTGCCACCTTGTCTAATTCCATTTGGTCCAAATCTTGCACCTGGGCTGTATGAAACACCAGTATCAAAAGGTGCACCCACAATAGCAATATCTATAGGAGAGTCAAACTCATTTTTATTGAAACATGACATTTCTGGAAAGTGTGCAAATGTAACTATCCCAGAGAATAGTGGGCCAGCATTAAAGTCTGATAAGTCATCGTCACTAGGTAATTTTAGTCTGTTAGCTGTGACTAATTTTGATGAACTAGTGTAAAATTCTTTAGGATATTCACCTTCTTTGGAAGATGCGGATGGAACTTGAACTTCCTTGTATAACATGACTTCACCATCTCTTAACATTGAGTGCTTATGATTCCAAACTTCCTCAGTACTGATCAGCTGGCCAAACAGTTCATCCATAAATGATAACTCCGTGTTTCTCCACACATTATCAGTGTTCCCATTTTGGATGATTAATTGTGGAATTGTCAGTGCTTTAGCTACAGACACTAGTGCTAAAAAAACTGCAATCTTCATTCTTTTGCTATTATCCTTAATACAGAGAAATAACTTTTATTGGAGAGAAGCAAGCAAGTTGAAAGCTGGTTTACTACTCTTCGAATTTATAAAGCATATATAAGAAATATTTAGTAAATTTTATCTACTATTTAAATAAGCGAGGCAGGATTTGTATTGAACTGCCTAATGCGGAAGTTCCATTCGGTCGATGAGCATCACTCCAACTAGTTTATTCTTCACATATATGAAAACTTATACTTGTTGATTAAAGAAGAGCAAGGAACGAAGCAACGACTATAGCAAATATTCCCAACTCGACGTGACTAGTAGGATTACCTGATCCTGAAGAAGTTGAAGATAGAGCTGAAGAAGCACTTGCAGAAGTACTCATATCCATACCACTCATACTGGTGGTTCCCATGTCCATGTCACTCATAGTAGTAGTTCCCATATCCATACCAGCCATATCATCAGTGGTACTTGCTGAAAATCCCATAGCAGAGACAGAAGCAGCAGAAGCAGAAGTTTGAGAAAAGTAATTGTCTAACAATGTTAATGACTCTAAAGATTCCATAACTAATAAACTTGAACTGCTAACTTCGGAATCAATCTCTTCATCCCATTCCACTTCAGTTGAATTTGAGCATTGAGTACCATCGTAGATTGGACCATTTTCTGAAACAGTAATATCTAAGCAGTTGTACATAAAATCATATTCTCCTGAAGCATCACCTGTACCTATGGAAATAACTTGTAAGGTAGCATTGAGTCCCAAGTCATCTGCATACTCATCTGGTAAGCTTAAACTGCTGATACAGAAGTTTCCAGAACCAATGCTATCGACAGGTTCATAAATTAAGATATCGAAATCTTCTGTAGTGGAACATTCCTCATATGGACAAAGATAAATTGCTTCAATACTACGTGTATGATGGAGTAACAAATCTAATGGGGACCCAGCTGGGTTCCACTCAAATCTAGGTAAAACAACTTCATTTGCACCACCACATGGACCTGTGGTTTGTGTGTCCCAGTTTGTAGCATTTCTCTCTCCTGGGTAAGGAATTCTGAAATGAGCATTGACTGAAGAAACTAATAGCAAAAATTTCAATCCAAACATAATTGAATACTGTTGTCAAGGAAAGATAAGTATGTTCATGTTTCTTGCAATTGTGTGGTCAACATGAGAAGGACTTAGTCAGCTATATATAGACCCACTTAGTGTCATAAAATTTGCTCAAAATTTATTTTCAACAAAACTTATATATCAAAAAAACGAGCAATTTCTACGAAAAGTTAAGCTATGTTAATTTAAGATTTATATTACGCCCTAATTTCATCGCATAATTATTTGCTCGTAGGTGTCAACTAATACTTTTATATCTAACAAAATGCCATCTTCAAAAATCTTGTACTAGTATAAGCCACATGTGATTATAGATAAATAATAGATTATATTAGAATAGAGTAATAAAAATAATTAAATAAAAGTTCAAATATATACATACAATACATGCATACAGTGCACCTACAAGCCACCAACGACTAAAGATTTGATAACAATATAATCATCAACACCATATTTGGAACCTTCTTTACCGAACCCAGACCAGTTAGCACCTGGACCAAATGGCAAAGCAGCCTCAGTCATAGCACCAGTGTTAATACCGATCATACCAGCTTGTAAGTTTTCACCAACTTTGAAAACTTTAGCGTAATCATTAGTGTAGAAGTAGCCAGCTAAACCATATTCTGTATCATTTGCTAATTCAAGAACTTCTTCAGTTGATGAAAACTTGATTAATGGAACTAATGGACCAAAAGTTTCTTCGTGCGAAACAACCATATCGTGAGTAACACCTCCTAAGACTGTTAGTTGATGGAAGTAAGGACCAAGTTTGGTTTCAACTTCACCACCGTATAAAATGGAAGCACCTTTACTAGTAGCATCTTTAATTTGAGAAGAAACTTTTTCAACAGCTCTGTCATGAATCAATGGACCGTGAGTAGTTTCAGGACTTAAACCATGTCCAAGTTTTAATTTGGAAACTTTAGCAACTAATTTTTCAGCAAATTGATCGTAAATCTTTTCGTGAATGTATAATCTATTAGCACAAATACAAGTTTGACCAGATTGCCTAAGCTTAGAAGCAATAGCACCATCAACGGCTTTGTCTAAATCAGCATCATCGAATACTATGAATGGAGCATTACCACCTAATTCAAAAGAGAATTTTTTCAAAGTTGAAGCAGATTGAGACATTAAGATTTTACCAACACCGGTAGAACCAGTGAATGAAATCTTCTTGATAATTCTGGATTCACAGAACATCTTACCAACAGTTTTGGTACGTTCTTGATCAACAGGAACAATGTTAACTAAACCTTTTGGGAAACCAGCTTTAGCACATAATGAAGCAACGGCTAAAGCACTTAAAGGAGTTTCAGTAGCTGGCTTGATAACTGAAGAACAACCTGTGGCAACAGCAGCTCCTAATTTTCTAGCAATCATAGCATTTGGAAAATTCCATGGGGTGAGAATACCAACAACACCAATTGGTTGTTTGTAGGTTATTATTCTTCTTGACATATCAGATGAAGGAATATTGTCACCATAAATACGAGGAGCTTCTTCAGAGAACCATTCAAAGAAAGAATTACCGTACTTAATTTCACCACGAGAATCAGCTAATGGTTTACCGTTTTCAATAGTCAATAATCTTGCCAAATCTTCAGCGTTTTCAGCAATTAAGTTGAATAAGTTTCTAAGTAAATTCGATCTTTCACGTGGGGAAGTTGTCTTCTTAAATTCATCAAAGGCGGCCTTAGCATCTTTGATAGCTTTTTCAACTAACTCTAAAGAAGTGTTGGTAACAGATAAGAGTTTGTCGCCAGTGGCTGGGTCAATGACTTCGAAAGAATCATCACTACCTTCAGAGACGAATTCGCCATTGATGAAAGGTTGAGTCTTGATAAGATCAATGTTTTTGATTTGATACTTTTCAGCGAATGCTTGAATTTCCTGTGTACTTGACATGATGATGGTGGAGGCAACAACTGGGAAAACTAAGTAATGTTGAGAAGGGAGAAGTTGAGGATGTGGGAAAGAAGAAGAGAGGATATTGATGACAATTTATAAAGATGGAGATGAATGATGAAAGTGAAAATTTATATATGAAAGTAGAAGCGCAATATCCCGCTGGCGGGTAGACCATGAGATATGGTGCCTAATCGGGAAATCACCGTGAGACGTTAACTGTGGTTTAGTGAGACTTTTTCTTGATTATATAAAAATGAAACCCATCTGGTCTCTCATGTGCTTCTTACTGAATTAGGCAAGGCGCTTAAGGGAAGGTAACTTTAGTTAGAAGCACTGGCTGATTGGTTGATAATTCATAATCTCAATGACTCTTCCCACTGATTTCTGATTATAATTATTTTAAAAATTTTCATACTCAGTTAGCTTCTGATACACTTTTACTTTACTGTATCATATTCAATTAATAAATACAATAAAATCATGTCCAAAGGAAAAGTCTGTCTTGCATACTCTGGTGGTCTTGATACCTCAGTCATCTTAGCCTGGTTATTAGAACAAGGTTATGAAGTTATCGCTTTCATGGCCAACATTGGTCAAGAAGAAGATTTCGAAGCTGCTAGAGCTAAAGCTTTAGCCATCGGTGCTACCAAATACGTCCTTGTCGATGTTAGAAAAGAATTCGTTGAAGATGTCTTATTCCCAGCCGTTCAAGTCAATGCTATCTACGAAAATGTCTATTTATTAGGTACTTCTTTAGCTCGTCCTGTCATTGCCAAGGCTCAAATCCAAGTCGCTGAAGAGGAAGGTTGTTTCGCCGTCTCCCACGGTTGTACTGGTAAAGGTAACGATCAAGTCAGATTTGAATTATCTTTCTACGCTTTAAAGCCAGATGTTAAAGTCATTGCTCCATGGAGAGACCCAACTTTCTTTGAAAGATTTGCAGGTAGAAAAGATTTATTAGACTATGCTGCTGAAAAGGGTATCCAAGTTACTCAAACCAAGGCTAAACCATGGTCTACTGATGAAAACATGGCTCATATCTCTTTTGAAGCTGGTATTTTAGAAGACCCAGACTGTACCCCTCCAAAAGATATGTGGAAATTAACTGTTGACCCAACTGATGCTCCAGAACAACCAGAAGATTTTATTGTTGAATTCACCAAGGGTGTCCCAACCAAGTTAATCTTGGCTGATAAGACTGAAGTTACTGACCCAGTTGAATTATTCATCACTGCTAACGCAATTGCTAGAAGAAATGGTGTTGGTAGAATTGATATTGTTGAAAACAGATTCATTGGTATCAAATCAAGAGGTTGTTATGAAACCCCAGGTTTAACTTTATTAAGATCTACCCATATTGACTTAGAAGGTTTAACTCTTGATAGAGAAGTCAGAGCTGTTAGAGATTCTTTCGTTACTCCAACTTACTCCAAATTATTATACAATGGTATGTACTTCACTCCAGAATGTGAATATGTTAGAACCATGATTCAACCATCCCAAAACACTGTTAACGGTATAGTTAGAGCTAGATGTTACAAAGGTTGTTTATCAATCTTAGGTAGATCATCATCAACTGAAAAATTATACGATGCTACTGAATCTTCCATGGATGAATTAACTGGTTTCCAACCACAAGAAGCTTCTGGTTTCATTGCTGTTCAAGCTATCAGAATCAAGAAATACGGTGAAAAGGCCAGAGAAGAAGGTAAACCACTTTCTTTATAAATTGATCATTAAATAACAGTATATGTATACTCTTAATCTTAATATAATAGTTAATTAGAATCTAAAATCAGAGTGTAAAAAACAATTTATTTTTTTGTCTGTGAGAAATTTAATTAGTCGAATTTTCGTTGAATTAGTGGGATAAGCTGGACTAGCTAATACAGTTATTATGTTCTGGTATTGTTAATTGATATAGTTGCATTAATCAATCACGATTATCATTAATATATATTCCTCTGAATTTTCATTACATATAGATTCATTTCCTTCAGATTTATATCCAGACTTCTAAATAAATTAAAAACACTTTACATTGAATATTAATAATCATGAGAGGACCAGATCAGTGGTTTGAAGATATCAAAAACTGTAAATCATTACCTGAAAATGATATGAAGCAGTTATGTGAAAAGGTGAAGGATTTATTAATGGAAGAATCAAATATTCAACCAGTTAAATCTCCAGTCACTGTTTGTGGTGATATTCACGGACAGTTTCATGATTTATTAGAGTTATTCAAAATTTCAGGTGGATTCCCAACTGATTCCACAATCAGCACAAATTATGTATTCCTTGGTGATTACGTTGATAGAGGTTACTTTTCCTTGGAAACATTTACATTATTGATGATTTTAAAAGTTAAATTCCCACAGCATATAACTCTTGTTAGAGGTAATCATGAGTCAAGGCAAATTACACAAGTTTATGGTTTTTATGAAGAATGTCTTAATAAATATGGATCAACAATGGTTTGGAAATACTGTTGCCAAGTCTTTGACTTCTTAACATTAAGTGCAATTATAGATGGTAAGATATTATGTATTCATGGTGGTTTATCTCCAGAAATAAGAATGTTAGATCAAATTAGAGTTTTGAGTAGAGCTCAAGAAGTTCCTCATGAAGGTGGATTCTGTGATTTAGTTTGGTCCGATCCAGACAATGTTGATACATGGTCTATATCTCCTCGTGGTGCCGGTTGGCTTTTCGGTGCTAAAGTCGCAAGAGAATTTAATCACATCAATGATTTACAGCTGATCGCAAGAGCGCATCAGTTGGTCATGGAAGGTTTTAGATATCATTTTCCAGAAAAAGATGTTGTGACAGTGTGGTCGGCTCCTAATTATTGTTATAGATGTGGTAATGTTGCAAGTGTGATGAAGGTTGATGATGATTTGAATGTCAATTTTCAAATATTCAGTGCTGTTCCTGATGATACTTTAAAAATGAATCCTTCAAAGAATCAAAAATCAGGTAATGAATACTTCTTATAATTAATGATTATTATGATTATGACCTACGACCATTACTACTATTACCAGCATTACTTTATATTACTCTGTTTTATGTTGCTTTTATTTTCCTTATTCTTTCTTGTATTTTAATGAAATTCTAACTATTATATTATTCTTGTTTCAATCAATTTTGTAATTGTATCTGATCTCGTGTTCCAGTATCTTTCGATCTCTCTATGTCTACCCGCTGGTTTGTACCTTCGAATATTCCATTATCACCACTTGTTATTTACAAATATACGCATAGATAATATTGATTATGTAATCAATAAAAAAATAGCAATCTAAGAAATTTATTTATATTCACAAATTTATTCTGCACCATATATCTCCTCATGATATTGATTCCCTTCTTCAAGGACACCTTCAACAATGTCTCAGTCTCTGTCTGGAACAGGATTAGATATTGAACCACGCATGTCAGACAATGATCGAATCTCTTCTTCATGTTCATCTGCACCTACTTCTCCTGGATCCTTAAGTCCAATAACAACTGAGTATCCAAAATATAGACCAAATAACAGAATATATGCTCCATTAAAGGTGCCTTTACAACGTCGTAGAGAGACATTTGCTGTATTTATGTGCATCAGCTCTGTTGTTTTGCTACCATTCTGTTATTTCATACTATGGACAATACCTATATTGTGGCCTCCTCTTATCATTTATACTGTTTTTTATTTTCTCCTCGATAAAGCACCATCAAATGGAAATGTTATTTATAGGTTTAGTCATTTCATGAGAAGATTACCATTGACAAGATGGTTTTGTGACTACTTTCCAATTGTTCTGCATAAGACTGTGGATTTGAAACCCACTTTCACAGAGAAAGAGGTAACCGCCAAAAGATTCGAATTGAGTATACTGAACTATTTACCTCTTATAATTCAGAATTTACTGCCATTTACAAAAGTCGATACAATTATTACAGAATCTTTTAGGACAGGTCCAAGATACTTGTTTTGTTATCATCCACATGGTGTAATTGCTTTTGGACTTACAGGGTCTTTTACCTCGGAAAGGCCTCCAGATTCAGATGTGCCCACTTTTAATTCGCTTTTCCCAGGGATCAAATGTCTTATATTAACACTGGTCAATCAATTCCAATTGCCATTTTACAGAGATTACATCATGTCTATGGGTGTTGCTGCTGTCACAAAGAAAAGCATCAAATCGTTAATAATGAAGCATAATGCTAGTGTTTGCATAGTTGTTGGTGGGGCTAGTGAGAGTTTGCTAGCTAAACCAGGATCAAATTCGATTGTCTTAAATAAAAGAAAAGGGTTTATCAAAATTGCATTAGAGTGTTGTGAGTCTTCTGATTCTGAGTCCCGGTGTTCCGTTAGCTCTTGTTCCGACTTTCTTCCAACAACTAGGTCTTCAGTGAGTACTTCATCAGAAGTTTCTGCTGCTGCTTCTTCTACAGATATTTCACCAAAGGCACTTGAATCCTTAGCTGATATGATCTCTTCTTCCTCAGAATCTCATCCTTCTATCCCGCAAGTTGACGAATCGTGCGATATCTGTATGGTCCCTGTATATGGGTTTGGTGAAAATAATTTATACAATGTTTACGACACATTGAACCAAACTACATCATCTACTGATGCCCCTGGTTATTTAAGAAAAAATTTACTCAAATGGCAGTTATTTCTCAAGAGGAAGACAGGATTTACATTACCATTAGTCTTTGCCCGTGGGATTTTCAATTATGATTTTGGTATCTTCCCATACAGGAGACGTGTGGATGTCGTTGTGGGAAAACCTATACCTGTGAAGAGATTATTTGGAAGAAAACCTGGGGATGAAATTAGCTCTCAAGAAATGGATTATTATCATAGCTTATACGTCCAATCTCTGGTAGAATTGTTCAATAGCAACAAAGACAAATACCTCAATTCACATGACCAAGAACTCAGTATTATTGAGTAGATATGGGTCTCCTCTCTTGCTCACTCTTTCTTCTTCGCTTATCATGTTGCTTGCTTCCAACTAGCTACCTAATCTATTTATAATATATAATCATCGATCAATATATTTTCGCATCTGTACACCATATATTTAATTCAGATCACGTCGATCATAGAATTTGATATCAAAAATAAAAACGGGCGTAGTATCTTTTGGGTCCCAAATCTAATTCCATTGTCATCATTCCTTCTTTGCAACGGCCCAGATATTATAGAACTTTACTATTTAAATGAGCCAAAGTATCCACTAAGTTATTTAGTATATCCCATGCCAACATTGATTAATTTCTTTTACTCATTCAACAAGCAAAGGTAGAATTCTCTTGTACAAAATAAAGGACAATCCAGAAATGAAATCATCATCTTATGCTCCGCTTAACGTTCCTATGAACAACAGGTTTCAAACATTGGCAGTATTGGTTCATAGCGGTTCGCCATTTGTACTGCCTTCAATATATTTCATCATGTGGTGCTTTCCCCCATTTTGGCCAATCATTTCCTTTTACACATTGGTATTTTATTTATTCGATAGATCTCCTTCAAATGGTGGTTGTACAAAGAGATTTAGTCCATTCATAAGAAAGTCCAAGATGTTGGTTGCTTTATCACAGTACTTCCCAGCTACAATTCACAAAACTGTTGACTTGAAGCCCACTTTCTCGATGATGAAGTGCGAAGAATCGGTTTGGCCTTCACCCTACAGCTACTTCCCTTCTTTTTTCAATAAATTGCTCTCAATTGAAAAGGTCACAAAAGAGGTGATCAGAAAGGAAAGAACAGGACCACGTTATATGTTTTGTTATCACCCTCATGGAGTTATTGCTTGGGGTGCAACATCGGTTTTTGCTACAGAAGGTGCCGGATTTTCTCAACAGTTTCCAGGAATAAGATGTTTCCTATTAACGTTAGTCAACCAATTCATCATTCCTTTTTATCGTGATTATTTGATGAGCTTAGGGATATGCTCGGTTACCAAACGAAACATCAAGTCTCTTTTACTCAATGATGAAAGTGTTTGTATTGTCGTTGGTGGTGCCAGTGAGAGTTTGTTATCTAAACCTCACTCAAATGCGCTGGTGCTCAACAAAAGAATGGGATTTATTAAAATTGCACTTGAAACATATGGTAAAAGTAGGAAAAGTTACATTGAATATGACAATGTTGAAGATGAAGATAATATTGATATTGTTCCAGTTTATGCTTTTGGTGAAACAAATGTCTACAATGTAGTACAACCCACTGATGAAAGTCCTTTAAGAAACTATATTAGAGAATTTCAATTATGGTTAAAGAGCAAAACTGGCTTCACACTCCCTTTGATTTTTGCTAGAGGAGTTTTCAATTATGACTTTGGTTTACTGCCTTATAGAAAACCAATAAATGTTGTTTTTGGAGAGCCTATAAAGATCAAACGTATGTTTGGTAGATTACCTGGTGATGATGTTAGTCCAGCTGAAATTGAGTATTATCACAAAGTTTATGTAGAGGCTTTAGTCAAGTTGTTCAATGATAACAAATCAAAATATTTGCCATTGGGTGATTCGGATCTGGAGATTGTAGAATAGATTCAGGGACTTTTCGATATAGGCACATGAATATATAAATATGTACTGCCTAATAACAATCATTACACTACAGTATAGAAATTGTTGAACCACATGGTCCTAGTGATCGACAGCTTATTATCTTGAAACTATCGAATAAAATTACTGTCCATAAGCCTAGTTTGTGCAAAGTTGTAGTTACAACATATAGTTTGTATTGATGTTGCCAGTTATCTGACGTTGTTTATTATAATAGACAAAAGACTATTGTAGCTTAAATAATCCAGTGATGCCTCTTGATACATCAAAAGATAAGTGAAGGAATGCTTTTCTCTGGACACAGGATCACAGGAAATCAACCAATTTAAGATATTTTGTAAAGTCAAAAATAGAAATTCTGGATTTTCTAAAGGAACCTTCAAATGTAAAAAATTAGCTACCTAAGCCTCATACCCCTCCTTGACCTCAAAGCCTAATTTTAGCGCCAGTCGGATGCGACAAATAAGGAAATGCTGCACAATGCTACTGCACGCTGCTTGTCCTCGTGTCCTCTCAAAAGGACAACCCTTACCCACTAGTTAACAGCTCTACGGTTTTCAAAAAAATTGAAGAGGCCATTTTTTCTCACCCACATCACCCATAGTTAAGCTCACCAACA
>JAJLVC010000039.1:0-24345 GCA_030570175.1 Wenyingozyma methylovora | reverse complement strand
CCCGGTGCGCTCCGCGCACAGAATTTAAGAGTTGTTTGTGTTAGTTCTGAGTTGTAACTTCTAACAGAGTTGTTTGCTAATATCTTTATAAATAAAGATATTTCATACACATCAAATTGAGTTGTATTATGAGCAAATAGTATGCAAATGAAGAACTAAGTCAACTTATGTATTCTATATCCGTCCCTTTCAAAAACTTCACATGTACTATAATTTGTGAACGCAAAGTAACTAAGAAAATTATATTTGTATCAAATGTTAGTCTATCGGCCTTGAATATTTTTCCTCACGTCACTGAATATTAAATTCCTAGTAATTTAAAATTTTTAAAATTTAAATTTTTCAAATATTCACTTTTACAAGCTCTAACTTTTCCAATCTTAAGAACTTCAAAAGCAGAAAAGCCGACAATGTCTTTTTGTCACTCAGATCTCTCCAAATCGCGATTAGAAAAGTCCTTTTTGTTTACTACTTTTATAAATGTTGTTCTTTCATCTCTTCTTCACTCCTTTTACAAATGTTGTTCCTAATCATCATTCTTATAACTTCTGAACCTACAAGTGACACGTGTCTTCAAATAATATCACCTACAGCTTATTTATAACTGCTAATACATTGCATATAGTTGAATGACAAATACCTATATACCAACTGTTAAGTCATATCAGATTACAAAATTAACTTTCTCAAAATTGTCTCACCAGTCCACCGGCAAATTCCTCTCCTATATATTTCGTCTCTGTTTTTTAACTCACCTAATCTCGGCTCGAAGTTACCCAAGTACATATATAGTTATCTCCGACGAGTCTACCTGTAACATGCCACGTAATACCACCTGTAGCATGTATATACGATGAATAATGATTTGAAATAATTGAGTAGTATAAAAAATATATAGTATGAATAAGATCTTGTTAACAAGCTATATAATTATATACTAACTCCATACATAATATTTCTCACCTGTGTGTCAGCCATGTAATCACAGACAATTCCTTATATATCAACACTTATACCCAAAGAATATAAAGATTATATTTATTTAACAACTCTAATAATTTTCTATAGTGGATGTAGAGTTTTCTATATTACTGAAATACATACTAGGCAAGAAAAAAGTCCATAATCTAATATTCAAGAAATATAACAGAAAAATCTAAATAATTAGTGTTATTGTAGATCAAGTCATACAAATCAAAGGATATAAAAATCTTCTAAGGAAAAAAATTCAAAGCATTATGTAATCATGAGAGCTCCCTATATTTTGTACCAAGTTCTCTCCTATATATTTCGGCTCGATTTTTTTGTTGAAAACTCCCTATATATTTCGCCTCAACTTTTTGTTTTTTCTTATTTTTCGCGCATCCCTATATATTTCGTCTCAATTTTTTAACTCACCTGATTTCGCCTTAACAGGCGAAATAAGGCTCGAAGAGTTGTTTGTGTTAGTTCTGAGTTGTAACTTGGGCATTTATGATCTCATTACATTTTAGGGAGGATGAGAAGCTTAATGGTATATGAATCTTTGTTATGTGTTATATTGATAATATAACAATGAAGAATTGAAATATACGCTATGTAAAGATGGTATGCAAATGAAGAACTCAGTCAACTTATGAATGTGCTTGTACATTATAGCTCCCAACTGATTCTTTTTTAATAGTTTAATCATTATCAGTGGATCAATTACAAATGCATACAACTGGGAAATGGAATGAAACTTATACAGTTGTTTCCCACGATGCAAGTGCATACGACTATAGGTAAATGGAGTTCGGAATTGCTGAATACAATTAATGGGATTGTGCAATTAAATTCAACTTTAAAGTCAAATAGAGAGAATATTATCTTAGGTATAAATCAAAAATGATAAAATATTAGAATGGATTTACTAAGGCTGGATTGAAATCAATAGATTATCTGATGGATGAAGGTTTTCATGCTGAATTAAGCACAGCTTATCTAACATATATATATTTGATTATTATTCATATCAGCATAATAATGAATAATTTTAATCTTCTCTTAGAGAATCCCTATATTCTGAAACTCTTCACATATATTATAATTTGTGAACGCAAAGTAACTAACAAAGTTATATTTGTATCAAATGTTAGTTTATCTGCTTTGAATATTTTTCCTCACGTCACTGAATATTAAATTCCTAGTAATTTAAAATTTTTAAAATTTAAATTTTTCAAATATTCACTTTTACAAGCTCTAACTTTTCCAATCTTAAGAACGTCAAAAGCAGAAAAGCCGACAATGTCTTTTTGTCACTCAGATCTCTCCAAATCGCAATTAGAAAAGTCCATTTTGTTTACTACTTTTATAAATGTTGTTCTTTCATCTCTTCTTCACTCCTTTTACAAATGTTGTTCCTAATCATCATTCTTATAACTTCTGAACCTACAAGTAACACGTGTCTTCAAGTAATCTCACCTACAGCTTATTTATAACTGCTAATACATTGCGTATAGTTGAATGACAAATACTAATATACAAACTATTAAGTCATATCAGATTACAAAATTAACTTTCTTAAGATTGTCTCACCAGTCCACCGGCAAATTCCTCTCCTACATATTTCGTCTCTGTTTTTTAACTCACCTAATGTCGGCTCGAAGTTACCCAAGTACATATATAGTTATCTCCGACGAGTCTACCTGTGACATGCCACGTAATACCACCTGTAGCATGTATATACGATGAATAATGATTTGAAATAATTGAGTAGTATATAAAATATATAGTATGAATAATATCTCAACTTCATAAGAAGAATCTTGTTATAGAATTAACAAATTATATAATTATATACTAACTCATACATAATACTTCTCACCTGTGTGTCAGCCATGTAATCAAAGACAACAACTCCTTATATATCAACACTTATAGATTAGGATCTTGTTAACTATATATACTGACTCCATACGTAACACCAATCAAAATAAGTATACTTATATGATACACGCTAAAGAAAAAAAAGGGGAATAGTTCAAACATTCTCATGATTTCCTAACCCACATAAAGATAGAATTTTTATTAGTAAAGAAGAAGGTGACCATGATGCTGTTATGCAACGACTCAAGAAGATTGACGTTGATAAAAAAACTTTCTTGATATGCAAAACCAAAGCTGATGTCAGAACTTTGTCCCTCCGATGTGAAGAAACCAACTTGAGATCAAGATTCATTTGTATGACTGGTGATGATAGCACTGCTGATAAAGAGGACTTGATAGAAAAGTTCATCCGTGATCCGCAATACTGTCTGATTATTGGTACCCAATTACTTACACATGGAATCGATGTTCCTAATACAAAGCAGGTGATTGTTTATAATTTCAGAATGCCAGCATATCAGTTGATACAAACTATTGGTAGAATAAGAGGAAAAGGGATTGCTCATTTGATTAATGAAGAATGTGTGAATTATTGCCCCACTCAAGTCATTAGAAGTTTCTACGAAATTGAAGGTAATGGTTGTGACACATGCTGTGAAACATTAAGAGATGAAGATTTGAAGAAGTTGAAAGAGTGTTATGAATATGTTGAAGAGCGTGATAGCGCTTCTTCGGATATCGAATCCTCCCAGCTTGACTCCAATGATTCTCTTTTTAGTGCTCCAGCTGCTGATTCTTCCGTTGTTGAATGTTTCGATAATTCTGTTAATGATTATTGCGTTGATGCTTATTCCGCTGATGAATCTTGTGACAATGATGGTTATTCCGATGAAGATCATTGCGTTGATGTGTATACCGCTGCTGGTTATAACCCTGAAAGTCCTCCCGCTTATGTATATTGTTACAATGATGGTCATTCCTATGATGAGACTGCTAATGATTATGGCGTTAATGAAAGTCCTCCTGTTGTTAATTCTTCCATTGTTGTTCCTCCTACATCTCAAGCTAACAAGAGACCTGCTAGTCAATTTGAAGCTTCAACTGCAAAGAAACCAAGGATGAGTGATAAAATCATTGAGAGAGAGGCTTACCAGGAGGAGTATGAGAATTGGCACATGTCAAAGTCTTCTCTTTTTGGAAATGATAAGATCGTTGACAATACACCAATTCATTTATATCTCTGGAGATGTGTCAGCTACATGCTGTCTGTACGTAAAGGTGATGATAGATGTCGTAACTGTTTGCGTTCCTATTGCTCTAATTCTAGAAAATGTACGTTCGATCATTTGATAGAGTTGAGAGATACTGCTGCTATTGCTGTTGTATTAGGGAAGGAAACAATGATGTCTCTTCAGGAATATTGTGTTGGAAAAGATATACAAGAGTTGTTTCTTAAGGTCAGTTCACAAGATCTGCAAGATCTGCTCAATGCGAATAATGGATCCAATATGTTTCAACTTGCTTTCAATTTCATGTTGACAGAGAAAGATCCAGAATTGGTTCGTGCTAGAGATTTTTCTGGTAATCGAGCTGGTGATATTCTGCCAAAGGTATACTGTGGTTCGTCTGATGCTACGAATTTAGGTCATGAAGAGGCGTTCATTGAGCGTTCCTTTAAATGGGCGTTGTTCTATTTGGATCTTGGAGGTGGGGGCCGTTGTTTCGGGTGCTTGAGGAGGAAAAAATGCACAAACTGCAAAAGCAAGTACACCACTCGAAGCTTCTTTGTGGTACAACGAGAACCACAAAATGAAAAATGATAATAATTTCTTTGTATTTGTAATGCTGTGTATAGTAACTGTATGCAAGTGGAGTGCAAATTGAAGACACGTAATATTAGCAGCTGATGAGGGTGTGAAGTAATAAACGTCTAGTTAAAGAGTTCTGAAGTCAGTTATGGTAGCTGCAGTAGTTGTAGTTGCAGGGCAAGAATGTATGTTGCAGACTTCTTCTGAGTTTGGTTTTTGCATATTGGTGTGAAGACATTTCTTTCTGAAGTGGTTTTCGAAGCGATCAGTCTATGGAAGCTTCTGCAAGCCTCCCGAGAGTCTTCACACAGGTTTCCCAGTTGACCCTTAATCTGAGAAACCTTATAGTGCTTAGGATAATCGGAAGGCTTGATTCTTTATTCTGAGGAAAAAAACTTGTTGTTGTTCAAAAATAGCGAAGGAGTTGGATGAATTTAGAGCTATGCTATTGGACCGATATGAAAATGGCAGAACGCGTGTAGCTGAATGCTTGTCAATTACCAACTACTTAGACTTAGCAAAATAACCACAACAGCTTTTTTGTATCAGACTAATGTACATTGCATTGATCCACACTTTCAAAAGCTTCCTTTATCGATAGAAAAATACGTACAAGTATTCTTATCAGTTTGTTACTTATTCCTCTGTATACTATTTTTTGAACCTTTTATCTTTTGAAAAACTTCACATATACTGTAATATATGAATTTCGTACGTTGTACATACCCCAAAGTAACTCAACTGAGTAAATTATATTTGTATCAAATGGTAGCTTACCTAGTTTGCATCTTTTGCCTCACCTTGACTAAATGCAATAAAGCATCATTAGGTTTAATAGTATTAGATTGAAAACCAACTCCAAAAAAAAACACTCGTCCATATCTTATATAGAGCTAAAGATATAGATAGATACCCGAATCTCAAAAATTTCACAAATTGAATTATGTTAGCACCAAAACCAAGAGATCAAAAAATATTCTCTACATTCATTCAAACTACACCCATAATCGAAGCTATGGATTCTGATTTCGGATTCAATATCTGACTTCAATACCATACATATTAAATAACCATTTTGATTTGATCCACCAGATCCAATACTTTCAATGAAAAGAAGCTATTGGTACATTACTAAATGACTCATCAAACCTACCAGTACATACATTGCGGTGCAAATCTTTAATGAATAAAAATCAAAACAAAGAGGAAAAATCTCATGCATATACCCATTCAAATTTCATGGATTCTTGAAACCAATACCACCAGTGAACTTTTCAGACTCGTATTGACCATATATAAATCCAGAATATACTGTAAGTGTGTGCAACCAGTATATTTACCATAAATATCTAAGTAATACATGCAAATCCAGAAGATGTTCATTGATTTTGAATGATTTAAAACTATCTTACATAAATTACAATTAGCAACCTAGATTAAGACATCTTCTTCATAGATGATTGTATTTAAATGAAACAGCTAAAGTCTTTGAAACTTTACCTATACAGCAAAGCTCCAGATAATTTATTGAAATGAGACGACAAGCAAAGTAGCTACGAAATAAATTTAATTGAACAAATTAAAGTAAGAAATCGAAAGGGCACAGAAGATGCAAATGATTTGAAGATCTAGCAGAAACCTCAATGTTACTATTACAACTTTTACAGTTTACAATTTACAAAAACAAGTATATATCTATCAATGGATCTTATACCATATAAGTACAAGGTCCATTGAGTTCTCTTTTTTTGTGTTTTCTATTTATAAAGCAAAAAAAAAAACTAACTAAACAACTAAAATCAAGCTTCGATGAAAAATTCTTTTTCATTTTCATCTTTAGGTAAAACAATACCCTTTTTACTCAAAGTATCACCCACAGAAGTTCTAATCAATTCAGTAGTCAATGGAGAGTGGAAGGGCAAACCCATTGAACCTTCAGCAATACCATTTTCCTTTCTAGCATATGAAATAGCATTACGAAGAGCAAAATGAACAGAAGATCCCAAGAATAATGGAGGTTCACCAACACCTTTACTTGATCTAACAGTTTTCAAATGACTAAAATCTCTATCTTTCAAAACAGAAACATTGAATTTTTGAGGAACATCTCTGAATCCAGGAATCTTATAGTTACCAGGTCCTCTAGTAAATAATGCACCATTGAATCTAAACCAAAGAGACTGTTCCATTGTATACAATCCCATACCTTGAACAAAAGCACCTTCAATTTGACCATAATCAATGGCTTGGTTAATTGGTCTACCAATATCCATCTTAATATGAGCTTCAAGACATGCCCAATCACCAGTTAATGTATCAACTTCAACAACAGCAATAGCAGAACCTTGAGTATGATAAAGGAATGCAGGCTTTGGATTTGGATCACCAAAGACAAAACCAATTTCAGGAGTTTTGTAAAAACCAGCAGCACTTAAATGGTTACGTTCATGGTAAGCATGTAAAATAAGTTCCTCCCAAGTTGTATCTGGACCCATTTCCTCTTTGATTGGTTTTAATACTTCATTCAATTTATCACAAGCATTCTTGATAGCCATACCATTAACATCAGATGAAGAAGAAGCAGCAGTAGCAGAAGTATTTGGAACAGCTTGAGTTGATGTTTCACTAATAAAGACTTTTTCAACAGGAACACCTAATTCTTGAGCAGCAATCATAGTCATCTTAGTATGTAAACCTTGACCAATTTCAACACCACCATGAGAAACTAAAACTGAACCATCATGATAAATATGAATTAGAGCAGAACCTTGATTATAAAATAAAGTACCAAAAGCAATACCAAAAATTGTTGGAACATGAGCAACACCACGTTTAATCCATTTAGATTTTGAATTAAAGTCAGCAACTTGTTGTTTCAATTCTTCATATTTTGCTTCTTCCAAATTTTGTTTAACTAAATCCCTAATACAGTAATCTTGATCAAGTTTTTGTTTATATGAAGTAAGATTATGAGTTTCATCAAAATAGTTTATTTGTCTAAGGTACTCTGGATCAATATTTAATCTTTCAGAAACATCAGTGATAATAGATTCACCAAGGTACATCCCTTGTGGACTACCAAAACCTCTGAAAGCAGCATTGGAAGCAGTGTTAGTTCTAACCGAATAACCACAAACTCTAACATTTGGAAAATAATAACAATTACATGCATGATGAACAGCACGATCAACAACACCTCTTGAAATATCCATTGTCCAACCAACATTTGCATATAAATCAGTATCTAAACCAGTAAATTTATAGTTTTCATCTAAAGAAACACGATACTTCATGTAGAATGGATGTCTTTGACCAGTAATAAGCATATCTTCATAACGAGTTAATGACATTCTAACAGGCCTTTTGAATTTTTTAGCAGCAACAGCAGAGAAAACAGTAAGAGGAACTGCTCTAGTTTCTTTACCACCAAAACCACCACCCAATCTCTTAGCCTTAGCAACAATTCTATTACTTGGAACACCAGTAGCTTTAGCGGCAAATTCTTGAGTCTTTGTTGGATTTTGAGTACTTGAAATAATCTTTAATTCACCACCTTCTTCAGGAATAACAACACAACCTTGAGTTTCAAAATAAAAATGTTCTTGAGCACCAATTCTAACTTCACCTTCAAAATAGTACTTTGATTCTTTAAAAGCAGTTTCCCAATCACCTAACTCAGTACATCTTGTCTCTTCATACCATGATTTGGCAGCAACACCTTCTTCAACAGAAATAATAGCCGGTAATTCTTCATATTCAACAGTGACTAATCTACTTGCTTCAGTGGCTCTTTCTCTACTAGTAGCATAAATAGCAGCAATTGGTTGACCAACAAAATGAACTTCATCGATAGCAAAAAATTCTTCTCTACCATAAGTCAAAGGACCCCATACATTTGATTCAGGAGTAGCAAAATCAGTATGATCAATATAACCAACAACAGATTCAACTTCTAAAGCTTGAGACCAATCAATTGATAAAATTTTAGCATGAGCTTTAGTGGATAAGATTTGAACACCAAAAACTTCTCTACTAAATGGAGGAATATCATCAGTATATTGAGCTTCACCAGTGACTTGATACATAGCAGCCATATGTGGTAAAGATTTACCAGCAACTTCATATTCGAATGGATTATCTAAATCTCTATGACCAACTTTATCATTTCTTGTAACAGGTTTATTTGCATCTAAATCAACTAATGAACATTCTTCATTTTTGAAATTAACTAACATATATTGCCAGAATTTGTAAAAGAAAGATAAAGTAAGAGTCTTTCTATAAGAAGCCATACCACCTGGAACACTAAAAGGTAATGGATAATCTTTTGCTAACATATCACTAACTTGATCAATAAAATCATCAGCAAAAATTGATTTACCTTTCATCCATTCTTGTGCATTCTTGGATTGAACAGTCATTGGTGCCATACCACCATAAGCTAAGGTTGAATTTTCAACAACACCTTCAGAATCTAATTGAACTCTTAAACAGGCAGTAACAATGGCAATATCATCATCTTTTCTCTTACTTTGTTTATAAGCATGAATAAATTCATTTTCTTTAGTTTCAGGAATGAAAATCTTGGAAACAATAGCACCTTGTGGTAATTTATGTCTTCTATAACCAGTAAAGAAATCATTCATGTTCAATTCCAAAGTTTCCAATTCACCAAGTGGATTCAATTTTTCAGTTGTAATAATAGCACCACAAGCAACCAAGACTGGATTAAGATCTGAAATAGGAGAAGCAGTAACAATGTTACCAGCAGGAGTAGCAGCATTTCTAATTTGACGACCAGCAAAGAATTTTAATTGACTTGATACATGATGATAAGTTTGACCTTTACCAGTGGTACCTAATTCATGAGCAAGTTTTTCAGTGAGATACTCTAATTCTGAAACAGAGATGTTTGCACCAACTAATAAACCTTTACCATCAATATATTCCCAAGTTTTCATTTCTGGAATATCATTACAAAAGACACTAACATTATAATCAGCAGCTTTCATTTTAATTTCAACTTGAACTTCAGAAGCACCAGAAACTAATTTAGCACTTGGATAGTTTTGATAAATTTCTAATAATTGTTGCTTTGTAGTTGGTCTAAACCAAACTTTATGTTCATTACCGAAAAAGATTGGTTTCTTTTCATAAGCAGCTAATTTTGGAGGGAAGATTAAGTCTTCTTCATTCTTATAAGGTTTAAGAGGTAAACCATTTGGAGTAAATAGAGCATTGACATCAATTTCAGTTTCTGGGAATTCAGTAGTACCAACATCAGCTTTCTTATCATTTTGACAACAAGCATCACCTTTAGAACAAGTAGTAGTAGTTTTCTTTTTGTTTTGACAACAATCTTCACCTTTTGCACAACCGCCAGCGGTTTTTTCATTACTTTTGGCCATCATTTCTTCTGAAAACTCAGAAGCTTTCTTAGTATTGAAGTTATCAGAATTGTAAGCAAAACTATTACAAGCGTCAATGATAGGCATGTAACCAGTACATCTGCATAAATTACCATCCAAAGCTTCACTAATTTCTTCCTTTGAAACATGACCATTCTTTTGTCTTAATAAAGAGTAAAGAGACATAACAATACCAGGAGTACAAAAACCACATTGAGAACCATGAAATTTAGCAATACGTTCTTGAACTGGATGTGGATTCTTTGAAGAACCAATACCTTCAACTGTGATCAAATGTTTACCTTCAACAGCTAACAATGGAACAATACAGGAGTTCATAGCTTCATATTTGATTTGATTTGAAGCAGAATCGTAAGAACCAACAGTGATAGTACAAGCACCACAACCACCTTCACCACAACCTAATTTAGTACCGTATAAGAAAGCTTTATCTCTGATGTAATCTAATAAAGTTCCTTCTGGATCAGGATTTCTGACGACTTGTAATTTACCGTTCAAGTAGAATTGTAGAACATTGGAGAATGGAATATGAGCCAAATTTGGGTGTAATCTAGTGATATCCTCAAAAGGGAGATCAATAGTAGTTGGAGCCATATTTGCAGTGTCACTTTTCTATTCAAGAATATTTCAATAGGGTAAAGTAACAGAGTAACTAATAACAGACAAATCAAAGGACAGGTGCAAAACTCTTTCAAGAGTGATGAGCCAGAGAAAGGTCATCACCACAGATATATATCAAATATTCAACTCAAATTTGACGTGAAGATAAGGGGTAGAAATGCTACCCCCACTCAAGATAGATAAGAAGGTGATAAGTTGAAGGTGCAGATGATTACATAATAAGCCAGCTAATCATAAACAAATTTGTTCTCATTGGCAGCAGATACGTCACAGAGAAAGAAAGAGAGAGAGAGAGTCTGACAGCACTTGGCAGAGGAGTAGGTACGCAGCACAGTAATGTGAAAACAGCTACAAGATGTCTTCAGGACATCCTAGAGAGCTAGAACAGAGATACATATCTGGAAGAGGAAACCTGATGAAGTCTCTACTCACGTGCTCAAAATGTTATTTTTCACACTTGCTAATTATCTTAGGTGGTACATGTAAACACAACATACATGCACACTGGCTAGTCATCTGGTTAACCCTATAAAGTGTTATCCCACTCACCGGCAAGTTCCCTTTTCATTCACCAGATCGATCGATCGGGCAAAATTGTTACCGATGCACTTTCTAAACTTTATTTACATATGCACATAACACACTCTATTAGTAATACTGCTCAACTAGTAGACAGACACTAGCTTCATCTATATAGCCCCCTACTTCCACCCAACGGCTCTGCACTCTCCAACGGTCTACTAGCCCACTGTCAAAATCTCTGTCAAATTAAATTCCCTGCAACAATGAAACATTTGAGAACACCCCCACACAAGTGGGATTATCTTTGATAAGACTTACTGAGATTTATTATCATAGTTGAACTACTTAAGTTTTACTAATCAAGTCAAACTTACGCTTGAACTGTCACTAGAAAGTAGTTATATCATAAAAAATACATACATAAAAATTAAATAGAAAGATAAGTATCAAAAGAAATAAAAGACACTTAAAAAAATTAGCAAATTTAATCAAATCATCAATTTACTCACCAACTTCACGATCATCTTCCCAGTCCACAAATTTCAATATCTTCCATTTATGTGTAGATTCCCTAATTCTTCTACCATAAAAGTACAATGGAATTGAAAGTAAAAACAAAAGTCCTGATATTAATGCCATTTCTCCATAAGCTTTTGCATAACCATTCTTAAAAATCCATGGATTAGTATAAAAATTAAGTAAAAATCCAAATAACGATTTAAATGCTAATTGTGTAACAGTAATTTCACCGACAATTGGTCTGTAACAGTCAATAGTATAAACAAGTGATATATTTGTAGCTTGAGTAACTGAAAAATTTAGTAAACCTAATCCAAGTGTTGGTACCATCCAATGATACTTATTCTGAATACCAACTCCATATAAAACTAAAGCTAATGGTGTAGTAATACCACCAATGATTAATAATGGAAGTCTCTCTTCTGGAATACGCATACCTCCATTCCTCTTAGCTTTATAATCAGAATAAATATCTGATAAATGTCCTCCTGCATAAACGCCAAGTACCGATCCAATACCAGCGCTAATAAAACATAATCCACATTTCCATGGTCCAAAATTATATGTATTACTATATGCAAGTGCAACATTTGATGCAATAGCAGCTAAGAAACCAATAGTACCAGCCATGATTAATGAAGCCCATAACACAGGTGGAATACAAATAAGACCAATTGGACGTAAAAAGATATTCCATATTGATTCTTGTGTATAAATCTTACCAGTCCAAAATCTCATACTTTCAGCATAACTTTGTTTCTTTGGAATTTCAGGAATGTCATATAGTATATTAGTAGATGACGATTCAACAGTACCATCTTCAATCATTTGATCACTATGTTTCTCTTCTCCACTTTCAAGCATTTGCTTCCTTTTAGCAACTACTGATATCAATAACTTTGGATCTCTTTGAAAAGTAGTCTCAGGCATTGTAAACACAACAAGTATACCACAGAATCCAATCAATGCACCACCAATAAAGTATATATATCTCCATGATCTTCCAATCAATACAAGACCTGAAACAATCATACCAGCAGCAATTCCAAGTGATAAAGCACAAGTATAAATAGCCATTTGTTTACCACGTTGATGAACAAAAAATATGTCTGAAATGGTTAATGGGCCCAAGACTTCATTACCACCAGAGAAAAAGCCTAACAAGATTCTAAAGGCAAGATATTGTTTATATGTTTGAGCAAACCCACAAGCTAATGCCATAGCAAAATATCCAACAGCAATGGTTAAATAAATTGGTCTTTTACCAATTTTTGTCATTAATGGAACCCAGAAGAAATTTGAGGTACCTTGAAGAAGTGCAGTACTCGTGAAACAATAAGCAACTTTGGATGTCCAATGATTTACATCGAAATTTGCTCCATCTTCCCTACGACCAAAAGTTTGTGCCATGTTAACAATACCAGTTGATGGACCGCCAGAAAGGAAGTTACTCATTAGCATAATAGCCGAAACTAAACAGGCAATGTATAACTTAAAACCATGAGACCAATTTAAAGGATCATTTGGATCAACAGAAGGTTCAGGAACCAATATCATTTCTTTGGTTTCTGGATGAAATAATTGAACATGTCCTAATGAGTGAGTACGAGGTCTTGGAATTGGAACATCTTTAACACCTGATTCCAAGGCAATAGGATTAAGTGAGTTATTATCAACCCTACTATCAATAGATTCTGCCATCGCTTTTTGTTTATGAGTAGCTATTAATCTGTAATTTTAAATAATTGTCAAATAATTACTCTAAAATTTATTTTAACTTATGAAGGATAACAAACGTAATATATAGCAATCAATCCATGAAACAACGACTCCTCTTGTATCCATACAAACTGTACAAGTATATAAGCAGATATCAACGTACTCCACAACTCATCTTAACTGTTTAAAGAGTGACTGATGTTCAAGCTATCCTTCCTACCCCAGTTTTAATCTTATTTAGCTTTGAAAAATTCTGTGCTCAATCTGACAGAAAAATGCTAACAATCACCGAGAACTTTAATTTGTGGAGAAGATCCCAAAATTGACTGGCCCGCTGGGGAAGACGAGAACACTGGAAATGTTCCCCACATTTTCAGTTTTGCTTTAGTTGAGCTAAGCAGAGAAGAATATCGATGTTTATTGACTAGGTAATCTACTTAGACAGCTATACACTATACCAGTTCTCCTCAACTATGATCTTGGAGCAGGATCTCAAACTTCTTAGTAAATTCTCAATATCGTAACTCAGAAGACCTCCATATTGCATTCTACAAATAAGATCAATACTAACGTCAAGAACAGCTTCAGCATCTGTGAAAAGTATGACATCTTTATCTATTGCTTTTGAGTAGTTAGTTGTAACAGATTTATAGCTCATATATGGTATTTGATTATCATTAGAAATGAAATTCTCAACCACACCGTTCCAGGGACATGATAGATCTACTTTTGGCTTCTTCAATGTATTTTCATATATACCTTCTTTGCGCTTGGAGTTGTGATTCTGAATGATCTTAATGAGTAATCCGTAAATCCAAAGTATCAATGATGAATGGAATATCAATAGAGGTAAGCTAGGAACAAAAATGTTGTTATTCAACGAAGAGTTTGATAACTTCAACAACTGCACACAATGCCATAGACATATTCTTGAGTTCTTTGATTTTACCCATACCAGAAGTCTTGATATAGCAGCTCTTGATTCATTCTTATTATCCATACCGGAAAATATTAAAAAATCTTTAATATTACAATGCAATGAAATTGAACAATATTCTAGCTCTAAAAAGTATGCTATATGTTTAACGTTATCTTTATCTAACAAATCTGTTTCCATAAAATTTAAACTAGTTTCTAATTCATCAATCTTATCCAATAAGAATGGCTGACTGGTAGCTTTGTTAATAGAAGGATTGTACCTTGAACGTTTTCGTCTCTTACTCTCATCATTCTGTAATGTCATATTGGATAATAAGTTTTCTCTCTTTTTATACTCAGAAATAAATATCTTGATTGTTCCTAAAACAGCACCAATAAAAACATCTGGTAATCTCTTCTTTTTCTCAGTTTCAATGATATAATCATTAGATGATGAAAATACTAAACCAATAACCTGTTGAAATGAAATATTCTCAGAATAGAGTAAACTACTTTCTCTCTTTACATTTTCAACTGCACATAGCCAATCTTCTGCACAAGATGCCTTCCAAAGAGACTCTGAATGAGGCATTGGTAGCTCTAATTCAGAATAATCCATGAATGAAGGTATGTTATTAGTTGATGAAAACTGAGTGGACCAATAAAATAAACAATATACAAGCTTCTTCTTTGACTCATCTTCTACCCATTGATGCCATTTTTCGTTTAATGTAAGATTAGGAGATTCCACATATTGCTTTAACGTTCTATATGAACTTCTTCTAAATAAAAAACCTTTTCTTGCCATTGAAACTAAGGTAGTACTAAAACTTTCCTGTCATAAAAAGTAATGTTAGTAATGTGTGCCAAATTAAATTTAATAAAACATTGCTCTTACTTACAGATATTTCAACATTTCTACTTATACCAGACCATCCACCACAAATATAATTCATTAAATTTACTTGATGGAGATCCAGTGATCTCAATAGTGCATTATCTTTCTCAAAGAGAATTATAAGTCTTCTTCTAGTTATTTCAAACAAGTATCTACCAAGTTTAGTCGAATAATCATCATTCTTACCAGACCAAAATGCACCAACACCTATAAGACCAATGAGTAAAGTAATTGAAACTTTATTTGGATCAAACGTTGCCAAATGTAAAAATGGGTAGCTTCTATGAAAATGGGTGATGTAATTTATGACCAAGTATGTGAGATCTTCATGAGATGGGAAGCTGACTTCGAAATTATCATTCCAAAACATTGTATTATGCGTTTCGCTAAGAGTAATTAGGATCAAATCTCTCGTCTTTCTTGAAATTTCCAAACGCTTATACAAATATGAATTTCTGTCAATGTCTGATTTCAGTTTAATAGATTGTTCTGTTTCATTTGCAAATTGCTTCAGGTCTTCAGAAGCACCTTCAGATATAGGTCTTTTACCAAGTAAAGATGAATTGGAATAAACTTCATTAGGCTTAACACTTTCCTTTTCTGATCCATTGACCATTGTCTCATCAAAACTATATCCATTGAAATTTCTTTTATCTACTTGAAATAGATTCTCTAATTCAGAGCATGATGATGAAGTATCGAAGTCAAAATAATCAAATGAGGACAAAACATCTGCTGTTTGTAATTGGTTCGAACCGTTCTCTTGCATACCAAACGGTTCCATAGATTTGAATGAGTATTCTTGAATATCGACAGCACTAATGACATTTTTGAATGAGGCGAGTGCAGTATCGAGATCAAATTTGGCAAATGCATCTAAATCAGGTAGATAATCCATGGACAACGTTTCCTGTATATCCATATCAATCTTTTCTGACTGTGGTCTTTGTTTTGCCCTTGATTCAAAGCTACCAGGAAACTGCAAGTTGCTTGTATTTCTATTAGCAGGTGTTATTGAGCCTAAACGCTTTGGAGATTCATCAATATATAACTCTGAATTTATAGTTGCTTCGTTATCATCTATAGTTTTACCAACGTCATTGGAATTGTTGGCCAAGAAATCAGCAGCTATGGACAATTGAACAAGATTCTCTTCAGAGTCTTTGAAAAGTGACCCATTATTATTAGAAATACGATTTTGTTCTGTGACGTTAGGAGAAGAAAAGGTGCCATCAATTTTGGTCTTTGTATCATCATTGAATTTGTGAGCTAAGTGACTCCTATTTTTTGCTAAACATTCCAGATTTCGTTTTTTGCAAGCAACACAAGGAGAATCATAACCATCAATCCTGCAACAACGAATTTTGGATTTTGAACAATACTGGCATGCTGAAAAGCATCTTGATTTCTTTTCCTTGTGCTGATTGCGATCATATGGGTTGTCCAGCTCACCTCTTGGAGAGCATACATCAGACCTTATGTGTCTAGTTAGAAGATCTTGTCTTCCAAAACTCTTGTCACAGTTGGGACAAGCAAAGGGCCTCTCATTATTATGCGATCTTGAATGTCTTTGTAAATGTTCGAGCCTTGTGAAATGGTATTTACAGACCCTACAGACATGTTTCTTGATGACCTTTGAAGTTGACTCTGACATTATTAGTTGCAGTCACTTTCAATTGTATAATACACTCATGAAGAAGGCATTCTCTTGTACAGAGCCATATTTTCGAATAATCTTCTTCATCCTTTGAAAATAGATAAAAATCGAACTCAATTCCCCACAATCTTCAACTACGCGAAGTTTATCGCTTAGATAATCGAGACTTCTCCACCGGCAGTGTGACTGTCTCCGGAATCTGGGGTTTAGTTACTAAGTTAAACAGATATATAGCTGAACCTATTCTTTAAAAACCAGATAGTACAACCATCTTTCATGAACCGTCAACATCAGTAACTAAACATGTCAAAAAATCTACAAGGAAAAACTGCTGTTATTTCTGGTTCATCGTCAGGAATTGGCGCTGCGATCGCTTATGAACTAGCTGCAAATGGTTGCCGTGTGGTAATTAACTATCCTTATGCCAAATACCAACCCGAGGCTCTCAACACACTGAACAACATTTTGAAAGATTTTCCGGATGCTGAAGGAATTGCAGTTGAAGCAGATATGGGAACAACAGATGGACCAAAGAGACTCATTGATGAAGCCGTTAAAAAGTTTGGTAAAATCAACATTTTGGTGAACAATGCAGCTTTAGCAGTTAATAAACCATTCTCGGAACACACACTGGATGATTGGGATTTACTTGTGAATTTGAATGGAAGAGGTACATTTTTGTTAACACAAGCCGCTCTTGAACATTTGACAAAACCTTCAAGAATTGTGAACATTTGTTCTGCTTCAAGCAGAAGTGCTCCACCTTTACAAACAATTTATGCTGGAACGAAAGGAATGGTTGACTCGTTTACTAAAGTTTGGGCAAAGGAGCTTCCTCCTTTATATGGCTGTACAGTCAATTCTGTGAGTCCAGGTCCTACAAAGACAGCTGGCTTCCTGGCTGCAGGTGAAGAAGCTATGAAAGTCTTACAACCAACTATTGATAGAATTCCAGTTGCTCCTAGAATGGGTAATCCAGAAGAAGTTGCGTACGCTGTTCGTTCTCTTTGTGATGATAGGGCAAGTTGGCTCAATGGAGTTCATCTTCATGTCAACGGAGGTTTACATATTGAATAGCATTATATACTCCATAGCAATGAAACATAACAATTCTATTATATGTCATACGTGCTTCATTTATAATTAAAAAATATTTATATATTTATAATTTAATAGCCATAATATAAAATTATATTATTAAAATAATCATAAATAAACAATATATATCCTCAAAAATGATCAATCAATTCTCTAGAATAGTTTGATTTGAAACATCAGATAAACCACTACCAACAACAACTTTGCCAGGCTCTAATCCAAAAATTGGCATTTCACTCAAATGTTTAGCAACGTGGTAATGGCATGGCAAGATCTCAGGATTGATCTTATCATGATAAAAGATAATTTCAGGTTCACCAAAATACTCCTCTTTGAAAACAAAAGGAGCCCCACCAGTCACAACTGGAGTATAAGTAGCATATTCATATTCAACTTGACCTTTACCACCGACTTTAGGCATACACCTCCATTCCATAGAACCTTGTGCTTTCTCTTTCTTTGCAACACCATTGCCATTGGTATATGCACCTTTCTTAACATTCTTTATTTTCATTTCCAAAAAAGTATTTCCATGCCAAGATGCTTTGAGATTGTATCCTTCATCTTCAGTAAAAGATTCCTTAATTTCAGTAAAAATCTTTGCAAATCCTAATTCTTCTCTTCCACTCAAAGTTGGCTCAGTCTTTCCTTCTAATAATAGAGGCAAAAAGGATCCCCTAGTCTCAACACCTTTGGAATTGGTATAAACAACATCTTCAATATAAAAATCAAAATGAGAATAATCCCAACCACCAAGCCATTCAATTTTATCAATCCATGTGTTACTATAGGAAATATAAGCAACTTCACCAGGAACATCAATTCTGAATTTATCATTCGGTAATAAGTGTTCAAGATAAGACTTTGTAGTTTTTATTCTAATTGAACCTGTTCTCAAAAAAGATCCACTCCCATCGATTGGTTTTCCCAAATAATCTTGACGAGGACCTTGTAAAGGACCCCAACCAATTGGTTGTCTCTTATAGCATTTGCTTTCCAAATATCTTGCCAATAACTTCTTAGCATGGAAATAAGCATCATGACTCCAGTTGTATTTTGAAAATTGATGAGCGTTGACTGTCTTCTGACCTTTTGGAACCAATGCTTGTTCTCTGGTAAATCTTTGAATAGTCGTAGCTCTTTCAAGTCTAGCTTGCTCATAAAGTTTCAAATGTTCAGGAACTTCATCTGCAGTGATACCTAATGGAAAACATTGGGCAAGTGCAACACCATCTTCAATAGCTTGAGCACCACCTTGACCTTGATGTGGTAAGAATGAATGAGCAGCATCACCTAAAAGACATGTTCTACCTTTGATCCAACTATCTAGAGTAGGTCTGTCCAACAACTTCCATAATTTGACATCAGTTGCTAATTTCAATACTTCAACTAATCCTGGATGAAAATCTTTATAGCATTCAACAACTTCATCAACAGAACCAGAATAATTCCAGCCTTCATTTGATCCAGAGTTAGCAGAGTCAGGATGAATACAAACAAAATTTAAAATCTTATTATCACGACAAGGATAAATAACGACTCTTCTGTCATTGTCTAGCCAGATTTGAATATTACCTTCAAATTCAAGGAATTGAACAAATTCTTTCACTTTCAAAGCACTTTCTTTGTTGATCAAAAACCTGTAAGCACTGTAACCCGATGGGCCTGCTTGAACATCAGATCCAGTAACGTCAACTCTAAGTTTTGAATGAACACCATCAGCACCAACGACTAAGTCTGCCTTGTGACTAGTACCATTTTCAAGATAAATAACACCATTTTCACAATCTGCATGAGAGACTCTAGCATCAAGATTGATTTTTACTGGTTTACCAATTCCTTCAGCTGATAAGGCTTTTTCTTTCAAAGCTGAATGTAAGTCTGCTCTGTGAACGAGCAACCATGGATAAGTATATTCTTTCAACAAGTTCTTGGTATCTTCAGAGACATAGACTTCGCCCATTCTACCACGTTCAGTGATATGAGCAGCTGCGTTTCCTCCCATTTTATCAAACCTCATTCCTAAGTGATCAAGCATAGCGTAAGCGTTGGGAGGCAGATGAATAGCTGCACCAATTTCATTAGAGAACTTGGATTGTTCAAAGATTTCAACGTCATGTCCTTGTTGCCTCAAAGCAATAGCAGCTGAAAGTCCACCAATACCGGCACCGCAGATGATAATATGAAGGGGATCTCTTTTGATTGTCATTATTTTTTTATTTCGTGTTTTTCTATTTTCTCAGAAAGCAAATCAAATTTTTGATAAAAGAAAAAGCTTACATACAACTCAGACATCTTTAGTATTGAACCCCATGGCATGGGTATTATTTATATAAACGTAAAGCTACACCGTCCAACTGTGATTTGGGATGAAATGATTTAACGGGTCTACATGATGGTCAGAAACAGTGGTTTGTGGGGAAACACAGCTCCGAAAATGAAAGAGGAGGGTCCCCACACGGATTTTCACTTTCAGCTTCAACGTTTCTTCTCCGAGACTAACTCGAAGACGATGGTTGGTTGGTTTGATTCGTACATGATATTTAGAGATACAAGTTTGTGGTACATTAAACTATAAACATTATTTAATGATTTGTGATGATATCCTTTGAGCACTTCTGTAGACTTTTCAGCAAATTGGTGATATCCAGACCAAATAATCCACCCCATTGTATCTTTTGACATATTGCAATGCTCATCTCTAGAATGCCTTCACAATCACTGAGCGGTAAAAAGCTTCCAATTTCCTGTAGATCATCATAAACTTCATAAGAACTATTATTTGTAGTTGAACTGTTATCCAGAACACTTATACTCTTTCTGTTCAAGCAAGGAATCAATTCATTCAAGCTAACAAACCTTTCAATTTGATTGTTCCATTCTTCAGATAAGTCACAGAATAGGTTACTTTTATTGCTTAAATCAACTATCTCTTTACCTTCTAATTTGTTTGAAATATTCATCAACAATCCATAAGTCCATAATATTGTGCCGGAATGAAATATAGCAAATGGTAGATAGGGAACAAAGACATCATGTTCAAGAGCTTTGTTACTCCACATTAATAGTTGCGTAGCATGCCACACACCAAGTCTCGAGTTCTCAGTTTTCATCCACTGTAGCAGTTTATGAATTGATTGTTTAGATTCTTTAGCATCATCCATCCCTGCAAGTTTCAAGAAATCTTTGATGTAGCAATAAAGACAGACATAAGCATATTCCAAATCAATCTTGAAGCAAATCCTTGAAGCCCAATCTTGCTTCACAAAATTTATATCCAATAAATCTAGCATATCTTCAATTTCATATCTTCTAGTGTTAACATAATTCATTGATTCGTTCAAAGATGATCCTGGGTACCTTCTTTTCCTTTTATTTTCAGTTGATCCGAGCATACTTCTACTAAATTCTTCTGTTGAGTTCAACTCCACTATAAATGTCTTGATTGTTCCTTGTAGACATCCTAGTATCAGCTCAGGAGCATTATTGATATTTGGTTTTGAATTTGTAGCACCATGTGAAGCTAAAGTAGAACTAACAAATGATTGAAAGTGCATTGACTGGTAATAATGAGAAGGTAGTTGTTGTTTGATCACATTAGCAACTTTCATCCATTCTTCTGCACTAGAAGCTTTCCATAGATTTTCAGAATGTGGTAATGGGAGTTCCAGTTCAGCAAATGATACAAACAGAGGAATATTAGCATATAATGCGCATTGACAACTCCATAGATACATGTTATAAGCCAAAAGCTTCTTTGACTCGGCAGTAGTCCAGGCTTTCCATTTTGCTTCTATAGTGGGTAATGTTCGATCTTCAACGTAATCAACTAAAGGTTTATAGATATACTTCTTGAAAATTTCACCTCTTCTAACCATACTAACCAAAGTAGAACCAAAGCTCTCTGAAATCTCAACATTTCTCGATATACCTGACCATGAACCACAAACATAGTTCATTAAATTAGCTTGATGTAACTCCAAATTTCTAATCCTAGTATTATCTTCCTCGTAATTGATGATCAACCTTCTTCTAGTAATTTCAAATAGATACCTTCCTAATTGTCTCAGCGAATCATCATTAGATCCATTGAAGAATGCACCAACACCAAGAACAGCAATTAGTAACGTCATTGATACTTTATTTGGATTGAAATTGTTAATGTTCATAAATGGATAACGTTTATGGAAATATGTGAAATAGTTGATTACCAGTATTGTGAGCTCATCAGCATTTGGAAGATGTACAGAAGCGCCATCTGACCAGAAATGGGTTCTATGACTCTCACTAAGTGATATTAACAAATTGTCTCTAGTAGCCTGACTTATTTCAAATCTTTTAAATACAGGGGAAGTCTTGTCAAGTTTTGCTTTGAGGTTTATTGAAGGGTCAACAGTTCCTTCTACAAATGGCTTTAATTCAGCTGAAGGACCATCAGAATTGGGACTTTTCCATAACATTGAAGAATTGGTGAAATCAGCAACTGCCGGTTTAGATAAAACTTTTGAATTTGACAAGGGAGATACTTGACTATCGGATTGTGATTTCTTCGGCTCTAATTTAGTTTTGCCCACTGGATTAATACCATCAAAATATATATTCTTAGGAGGAAAATAATTCTTTGTGTTTGATTCACTCTGATTAGAAGAGTCTTGCTGAACTCCTAAACTGTTTTGAGATGCTTGATTAGAGAACCAATTATCTAAAGCATCAATTCCAACTAATTCGTTACTTTGGTGCTCTGTAACTGCTTGCATAACATCACGAATTGAATCTTTTGTACCATCAAGATTGAATTTCATGAAAAAGTCCAAATGTGATGAGATTGTAGAAGCTAGATCTTGATTATCAAAATCTATGGAATTTTTAATTGGATGAGTATCTAGCACTGATGTATTATTATTACCTGAAAATTGACCATTAATCATTATATTGCTATCATCAGACGACCTTACATTAGCATCATTCAGTGTATTAGTCTGACTACTTAGAGTTCTCGCTCTTTTCTTACTTGGAATAGGTATAGTCATTCTTCTCTCTGAAGATTGAACATTTCTGATTGATAGAAGTGAGTTAGACATGAATTCTTCTGGTTTATTTGTGCTATTGGAATTGGTTTCAGTTTCAACGCTGGAATGAGATGGTAAATTTGTGGAACCTTGAAGCTCTTCACTTTGATTTTCATATTCAGAAGACATTGAGGTTTGTCTTTGAGGTCCAGTGATTGATAGTGTTGGACTTTGTTTATCTTTCAGCGTTGAGTTCAAATTGATTTGCTCAGAGTTTACTGGAGTACCAAATCCATCCATTGGGGACATCAAAGCACTGATTGATAGAAAAGGAGTTTGTGCTGGCGAGTTTCTATACTGCCTCAACTGATTTGAGTCAACCAAATTTACCAGTGACTTATTTGAATCTGAATTTACTAGTTTACCTTCTGTATCTTTATTAACCTGCTTTCGTTGATCTGTTCCTCTAATATCTGAATTCTTAGCTGGACTAAGAGACCTATTCATATTATTCCAGACATCTGGCAAATAAGAAATAGATATATTATATGGTTTTAGCTCAACGCATCTACCTTGACCTGCTCTTGTGTTAATTTCACTTTCCATGTATTCAGTATCTGATGGACTCGGAATGCTGAGTGGGGAATCGCCCGTCTTCGAGTCTTCTTTCAGGCTAGCATGCTGTTTATCTCCCTCAAACCTACCAGCCTTAATTCTAGTCTTCAGCTGTTCCTTGGGCAAACATTCAATACCTCTCTTTAAGCACATCTCGCATTTTGTATCATTCTCGTTATTCTTCTTGCATCTGATTTTTGCCTTTGCACAAAATTGACAAGCTGAAAAACACCGAGAAGACCTTTTAATCAGTGAAGATCCATCACCATACTCTATACTTAAGAACGAATTCTTATTGGTACATGTTCCAGATAGCTCATGTCTCTGCTGGAGATCTTTCCTTCCAAATGTTTTCTTACATAGCTTACAAGAAAATGGTTTAACGAAGTTGTGGGAACGAGTGTGTCTTTCTAGATGCTCTTTCCTCGTGAACAGGCGAGAGCATTGGTCACACTTAAACCTCCTTTCCGTTTCAGTCTGTTTGCTGTTGTACATTGTGTTACCCACAAGGAACTGCTTTAACCAGAAGAAACAGGGAGAAACATTACTTCGGGAGTAGCAGAAGATGGGAAAGGTTAATCAAGCAGTATACGTAATTTCTAGTAGCAAAGTTTACCCCACAGTTTTCCTGGAGTCATCGATTAGCGCGCAACGTTTTTTTTTTTTTTTTTTTTTTTTTCAGCAG
>JAJLVC010000038.1:0-27621 GCA_030570175.1 Wenyingozyma methylovora | reverse complement strand
TTCATTCATAAAATATTCATCAATCGGGATTTGACAATGATCATACAGATGCGTACTACTATGCCAAAATCAGATAAAATACAGCAGCCGTCTTCTTCGCCGGCATCAAACAATTCATCCAAAAACTCAACTGGTTTTTTCGAAAGATTAAGCCGAAAGATTAGAACATCAAGTCCTAATTCAGATTCAGAGAATAAAAAGAAGACAATAAAATATATAAGTCCAGAAGAAGTCGCTCTTCATACTGCAAAGGATGACATCTGGATGATTATACATGGGAAAGTTTATGACATTACAAACATAGTTGATAGCCATCCTGGTGGTGCTGAAGTACTATTTGATTGTGCAGGCGTAGATGCCACTATTTCATTTGATGATGTTTCACATTCAGATTATGCATATGATATGTTGAATCCATATTATTTAGGAGATGTTAAACTATCAGAAAAGATGAAAAAGAAAAAAAATTCAAAGAATATGAAGAAGAAGGATGCGCAAATAATTAAAAATAGAAATTTTAGACAAAAAGAACGAGAAGCTTTACAATTGAAAGTAAGTGACTCATTTATATGGAAATCTTCAATAAGAATGTTTATATTTCTTGCATTATCCGGTCTTTTGTTATTTATATACCTCCAGAGGAAAAAATGGACCGAATGGATTATATGACAATAATTGTACTCAGAATTAATTGCATTCAAAATTTTACTACAAGAAGTATGTATAGATGTATATATCAGTTAGCATTTGGTTAGAGATCTGGAATCTTATAGCCATTCAATAAAAACAATTTATTAAAGGAATAATATAATATAATGTAAGAATAAGTTCGAAAAAAAAAAGAACCTCAAAAGAAGGGTATAGAAAGAACAAAAGAGGTAAACTAATGACCAGTTGTTGGTAAACCAACGTAAATCTTGAATGAATCGTAAATCAACCATTGGAAACCAGTTAATGTACCAATCATGGCAATTCTGATTGGTAAACCATTCCATAATCCGCCAAACCCAATTACTCTGTACATACGAGCAACAGCGGATCCCATACTTTCACCTTCTTTTCTGTTTGCGTTAACTAAACTAACCATAACATCAGCTGGATGAGATACAACTGCACAAAATATACCTGCAATATAACCACCAAGAAATGAAACACCTGTTTGTTGTAATGATGTATATTCAGATTTCTTCTTTGGTAATTTTGCGTAAATCATTTCAACAATTTTTTCAAAAGAAGCAAATTTAACCATAGTATATGGAATTTGTCTAAACCATAGAGGTACTAAACCAGAATATAAGTTCTTAGTTAAGTTAACAACCTGTGTTGGTGGAATAGTAGTTTGAGTCTTGACCTTCATGGCTTCAAATGGACATAAAGCAATATCGGCAAGGAATTCAGCTGATGCCGATGCTCCAAGGTAGATCAAAGTATTGTACTTAGCAGTGAATTCAGGACCAAAGTAGTTACTATAAGTAATCTTGAAATATTCATAAAATCCATATTTACCAGCTCCTTGGAAACCATAACCAATAAAAGTTGGGACCACACCTGTATAAATTGCACCTAAACCTTCAGTTTTAATAATTGTTTTCCAGGCTTGAACATTGGATGTGTATAATTTAGGTTGAACCTGTCTTCTACACTTGACTAAGTCCAATGGAGTAACAAATGAATGTGTTGGCGCACAAGCTAATTCAATTGTGAAGAATAATTGTTAGTATTTGTATTAAAAAAATTTGGAGTTCATATGAAGACATACCTATAATACCACCGATTGTACAGGCAGCAAAATACTTCGAAGTTCCAACTTCAATCTTCTCTCCACCCATGGATGATTGGATCCAGAATTGAGATTTCTTGTTTAAATTGAGTCCGTTTGTGTTCATCTTGAGGCTTGTTGAACGGAATGTTTAATATATTTATATATATGATCTTTTGATTGCGGTTACTCCGGAATTATATTTTAAGATTTTCCGAGATGACAAATTGGCACGTATCTGAGATTGATTTGAGTGTTGGATGGATCCGGAACTACAAATAACCAGTAATGAGACAATTGAAAAAGAGATATACAAGTCTATTTATATAAAGGAGTACGGTAAAAGCGGTATTTAATAAGTGTTTTGCTTATCAGTGTGCAGCAAAAGCGGTAATTCTATTAGCTAAACATTTTATGAAATAAAAACCACGGCGACGCGTCGAGCAAATCGGTTCGCTTAAATTTTAGATTTTGGAGCTGGTGGTTCAATCCAGTTGATCTCTGAGAAGTCCAAGTTCTTAGATACAATTCTCCAGGAACACTCTTCAGCACTGAACTCCTTGGCCCCTTCTCTCCATTTCCACCAACCATCGAGTTCTGGATTCAAAGTGCCTTCAAGCTTTTGAAGGATGTACTTACCAATATTTGGTAAAAATTTGAATCCGTGACCTGAATCACCAGTAGCAACGTATAAGTTGTAATATGATGGAACTGAATCGATGATAAAATGAGAATCCGAGGTGTCAGCAATCCAACAACTCTTACTATCGACAAATTCATGGTATGCAATTTCGGGAACATATTTTTGTAATATAAGTCTAGCTTCGTATAAACATTCTTTAGGCATGGTTATATCAATTGAGTATTTTGGTAATGACAATTTCTTATTTGCGTCTTTGGAATGTGGATCACTCACATTGTTGGAAGCACCAGACCCTGGTAAGGCTATTTTAATTAATCTAGTAGCTGGATCAGGTGGGAAAAAGTAACCCATTTCTGCGTCAAATAGAATTGGCATATCTTTATACTTTTTATATTCTTCGTCGGTTAATTTGATATGTGTAACGAATAATGCTGTGGCAGATTGTTGGTTTTTCAAATCTAAAAGACGACCAGTTGAAGCACCCGAAGAGATGACAATCTGGTCAGCTGTATAACGATGACCGCTGGCAGTCTTAATATAAGTAGTCTTACCGATATTTTCAACACCAACAGCTCTACCCTTTTCACCAAATATAAAGTTAACACCTAATGATTGAGCTTTCTTTTGGACGGCAGCTAATGAGTTAGCTGCATGAGCTAAAGCAGCTTCCGGGTTGTACTTAGTCTTAGTTGTCTCATCGATTGTACAATTCTTCAAGAATGGAAATCTCTGACGTAAACCTTTTTGGCCTTGGAAATGTTCAAAATTGAAACCACGTCCGAATTTGTTTAAATTAGCTAAACCTAATCTTTCGAACTCTTGTCTACCTTTATGTTGAGATGGGGTAACCATGACTCTACCGCATTCGTTATATGTGTCTTTGAAGATTGGATCAGATCTCCATAAATCAATAGCTTCTATACCCATCTTGGTATACATCTCCTCGACATATTCAGCTCTAATAATCTTGTTATAATCGTTAGCAGCAGACCATGGTGAAGGAACTTCGTGAGCATCAATGGCAGTGACTTTGTAACCTTTTTCAGCTAGAGCACGAGCTGTTGAAAGACCAAATACACCACATCCAACTATCAATACAGATTTAGCCATCTTATCTTATTATTTTTAATTTTTTGTCTATAAATATTGTATTTATTGAATGGGGTATTACTTTATGAACTAACTTCTCATGATAATACTAAAAGGATAGCTGGTCTTATATACATCGAGTTCTGTGCAGTAAGCTATCCCAGAAGACATCTTCAGCTGATTAATATCCAAAATTTATAGAAATCAGTATCTGTACAATAATATTTTCAAATTATAGGGAAATTAATCCGCCCAACCCTCAAAACGGCGGTTGCAGATTCCAAAGGACCCTTTCGACGCTGTTTGAGGTCGAAAATGTTGTAGCTGGTATCTGTGCTCCGTCAGATAGCTCATCTCTATGTGTGGTAAGACTATTGGCGTCTCAGATAAGCACAGAGAGTCTGCAGAAGCTGGAGAGCTCGAAAACTGGCTTCATTTAGGCGATACCAGGCAGACTGGAAAAGATTTAAGTGCTCAATTTCAGATATATCAATACACATATATTAGAGATTGAATATGATTAAAAGCGGTGTCGATTTGAAAATAATGACAGCTATGATTAGTGTAATCTGAATCTCATCCCATTCCGTATATATCACCAGCTTGTAACAGTCAAATGACGTATGTTGTTCTTAGTAGTAAGCTGAAGCAGACATCTTACTTTACTCAATCGACGGGTCGGTTTTTACTACCCAACGGTCGGAGAAATCGAAATCTTAAACGAAGTTCATCAATAAACGTTTGTAGCATGATATCGTTCGTTCATGATCGTACGATTTGACAAGACAGGCCTAACATATCGTGATTGCTGTAACCGCGTGTTTTTATATCAATCTGTTGCGAACAAAGTCAAAGTTGGCTCGCACTAATAACACCCAAAACATCCATCTCCAGGAAATATTAAGATTGTGGTCCGTTTTCTCTGCGCTTTCACTTTCCTTTATTGAATTCACTTCATCAGATCGGAGATACTAGAACTTTGGTAGAACGATTTGTGCACTATGACGAGCGTTAACAAAGCTCCTAAGAATAAGAACTCAAAGGTGAAGGTGAAGTCCATTTCAACTCCGTCTCTACAGGGTAAAAAGAAAACTAGAACAGGTTGTCTTACGTGTAAGAGTAAGTATTAATGTTCCTTAACTTATTTTGATTCGGCCTATACTAACAAAATTTATTTCATGAAGGGAGAAAAAAGAAGTGTGATGGTGAGTACTACAAACCTTGATGAGCACAGAGAAAATATACTAACTATTATCTTTAACAGAAACTAAACCAATTTGTAAATCCTGTGAAAGGTTGAAACTCGAATGTAGTTATGAGAAGAAATACAGTTGGAATGAAGAGAATCAAATGACTTTAACTTTAGAAGAAATTGAACAGCTCAATAGTTGTGAAGTGATGTTCAGAAAGGAAAGATTGTACCAGATACCACAATTTTATATAAACTTTTCAAGATGGGAATTGTCACTAGCATATTTGTTTCATGAGCGAGATTACTCAATCAAAGAAATCATCCATCATCATCATCGTGAATCTCTGAAACCAGAACTGGAAATGAGCAATGAGTTTAAGATTCTGCGACAGGAGCAACTATACCATGTTGATGAAAGTTTTCTTTTCGAGTATTATATAGTAAAGTTGAGTAAGACAAGAATCTTTTCTGCTTCAGATCACTCTACAAATGAGTTCAGATCAATCATTATTCCTGGTTGTGCTAAGTTTGAAGGTTTATATCATGCCGTACTGGGTCAAAGTTGCCTCGCATTGTTAAAAGTAGAGTACACTAAAACTGACAAAGATCCTAAACTCATATCAACTTACTACACACTTTACTTGAAGTATAAAAATTCTGCAATCAACTCTTTACATGATATTTTGGATACAGATCTTGCCGAGAGTAGATGTTTTGAGGAGTTGGTAATTACAATCATTATGTTATGTTCAATGGATATTACTTATAAAGGTAGTATTGGTTGGGTGAATCATTTAAAAGAAGGATGCCTTATATTTGCAACAATGACATTCAATGAAATACTAAGTTCACCAATTTACCTTTTTGCCTATAGATACTTCACAATCAGGTATATATTCCTTCTATGTACATTGAAGACAAGAAATATGAATAATTTCCTTGTTGAATCACCTTGGCCTATAATTGATTCATTCTTTGAAAATGATGTAATTGATAATATGTTTGGTTGTTCCCCAAGATTGATTTATATAATATACCAATTGGCAATGTTGAACCATTTACGTGATGAAAATTCAATTGATGAACAGTTACTCACAAAGAAGTATCTCAAGTTATGGAACGATTTGGATAAACTAGAACAGCATTTGGGTGAAAATGATGTTGGTGCTAATGAATTACAAGTGATTGCAAAGACATATTACGTTGCAACAAAAGTCTATTTCTGTACGTTGATATGGTTAGGTAAATTAAAGATGTATGCTGATAGAAATTTTTCAGTCATATATCTTTCGTTATTACCTCAACTAAACGTGTTATTGGACTCTGTTAGTCAATTGGAAAAAACTGTATTATTTCCAACATGGTGCTTGCTTATATCATCATATTGTAATGCAATTGGAGTCACTGGAGAGATTACAAGAATTGCAACTCTCCGACTTTTCAATAAAATCGAAGAAAAATGGCCATTGAGTTCAATATTTAGGATACGTAGAGCAGCAGAGATAATATGGAAAGTTTATGACATTACTGTTGAAGATCCTAGCAATTTTTCTAAAAAAGAAAATAACTTTATTCTCTCTTTTGACTGGAGAGATATATTAGCTGAAGCTGGTTTTATGTTAGCTTTGACTTGAAAATGTATACATTATTTACAAAGTAATACTCAAACAACAAACAAATATATTTCAGAGTAGTTACAATTTATTTAAAATATCTATAAACCTTTCCAGAAAGTAGTCTTCTTGATAGAGAATTTATCAGATAGATAAGTAGTGGCAGCAGAAGAGTTACCAACTAAGATAGTGTATTCACCTTTTTCGAAGCACCAAGCATTCTTTTCTTGGTGGTAGTAGGAACAAACGTATTTCAAATCGGATTCAATTTCAACAGTCTTAATTTCACTTGGCTGTAAGAAAACTTTACCAAAATCTCTTAATTCTTTAATTGGTCTAGTAGCTGGAGAATCAGGTGGACCACTGACATAGACTTGAACAACTTCGGCGCCGGCTTTATCACCAGTGTTAGTAACTGAAACGGTGATCTTCAATTTATCTGATGAAGCATCAATCTTTAAGTCACTGATTTCAAAAGAAGAGTAAGATAAACCAAAACCAAATGGAAATAATGGTTCGGTCTTTGTCATTTCGTAGTATTTGTAACCAACGTAAACATCTTCACCATAGACAACTTTACCATTATCGGATTTATAAGTTAGGAAAGCTGGATTATCTTCGCATCTCTTTGGCCATGTTAAACTTAATTTACCAGATGGGTTGAAATCACCGTAAAGAATATCAGCAATTGCATTACCACCTTCAATACCGTTGAACCAAGCTTGAACTAAAGTAGAGACATCTTCAATCCATGGGAAGGTAACTGGAGTACCAGATTGGTTAACAATGATAACATTAGGGTTAACTTTCAAGACTTCAGTGACAAGTCTGTCTTGTAAACCTGGTAAGTCCATATCTGGTCTATCAAAACCTTCACTTTCCCATTCAAGATTAGTACCAATACACATGACAACTTTATCAGCTTCTTTGGCAACTTCAACGGCATCAGCAATCATGGCGTCTTTGTCTTGTTTACCGATGATACCAACGTCTAATTTACCACCACCATTAGCACTGACAACGTCTAAAGTTTCACAAGTAAAAGTTGGACCTGAACCAAATTCAATGTTGAATTTATAAGTCTTACCAGCCTCAGCATGGAAAACTTTTTTGTAACCGGCAGATTGAGCACCTAACGCAGAAGCACCTAAGGTTTGGTTAGTCTTGTCATCAATAAATAATTCACCATCAATGTATAAAAGGGTGGTACCTAAACAACAAACTTGGATAGTGTAGTCTTGAGTTTCTTCTGAAACAAACTCACCTTCAAGATCCATGTAGAATAAAGATGAGGGAATTTTTGGATGTTTGTAGTCGAATAATATGAATTTAGTAGATTCAATATTGAATTCATCGACTAAAGTACGTGTTTCAGATTCTTTAGGTTCTAAGTAAACTTTACAGTTAGCACCTCTTTTACCACCACTGGTTAAGAATTTACCTAAATCAAATAATGATTTTTCAATTTGACAACCTTCAGCAAATGGAATCTTTTCACCACCTAATTTTTCAGTCATAGCACTGTAGACATCTACCGCATAGTATGGGTTCAATGAAGCAGAACCACCACCTGAAATTCTAGCAGTCTTAGCATTTGGACCAATGATGGCAATCTTATCTTCCTTTTTCAATGGAAGTAATGATTTTTCATTTTTAAGTAAGACGATTGACTCAGAAGCAAGTTTTCTGATAGCAGCAGAAGTTTCTGGGGTATTATTATCAGTAGATTCAGGTCCGTTTGCAGGAATACCAGATTCAGCAGCATAGTTGACCAATTCTAAAACATTTTTGACTCTTTCGTCAATAACATCCATGCTAATTTCTCTTGCAGTAATGGCATGAGTTAAAGCATCAACTTTTCTCATTAATGGTTGACCACCTGGACATTCTAAATCTAAAGTAGCATCAATTGAGGCTTTAATTGAATATACACCGAACCAATCTGACATGATTAGACCGTTCCAACCCCATTCTTCTCTTAAGATATCGTTAAGTAAGTATTTAGACTGGGAAACGTGTTCACCATTGACCTTATTATAAGAACTCATAACACATCTTGGGTTGGCATACTTAGTAGCAAGTTGAAAAGGCATCAAGTAGACTTCTCTTAAAGCTCTTTCAGAGACAATTGAGTCAACGGAATTTCTTTCGTCTTCTAAATCGTTACAAACAAAATGCTTAATAGTAGCACCAATGTTCTTAGATTGAATACCGTTGATAATAGAAGCTGAGGCGAAACCAGAGAGGAAAGGATCTTCGCTGAAAGATTCAAAACCTCTACCACCTAAAGGACTTCTTTGAATGTTACAAGTAGGACCTAAGATGACATGAGCGCTCTTATGGTGAGCTTCAGTACCCATAAGTTTACCAGATTCAGTGAGCAATTCTTTGTTCCAGGTAGAACCTAAACCAGAACCACAAGTGACACAGGCAGAAGGGATACTCTTGAAAAACTTGGTACCTCTAACACCATTTGGACCATCACTTAAACGAACAGATTCAATACCTAACCTCTTGATCTCAGCGGTATGCCAGAAATCTTTCAAAGAGAGCAAAGTAGCTTTCTCGTAAGTGGTTAATTTTTCTAATGTTTCTTCAACGTCAATTTTAGCAACCATTGTGTATCTATTATATATTTACTCTTGGTTTGCATAATTATACTCAATGGATAATATATTTCTCAAACAGGAGCAGATGTTTATCCATTTCGATGAAGATTCTCCGTGATTTGAAAATGTAGATTACTGATAGCTGAGAAGCTTCTATAGTTTATCCGAAGTAAAGTTGCCTATTCGGGAAATGCTTGACACGAAAGCGTTAATATTGAGATGGGAACTACAAATAAAAAAGGACCGACGGTCTTACCCCTTAAACGAAATTAATTTGGTCGCATAGAACTCCTGAAGCCTGTACCATACCTGACTAGGTGCCCTCAAAAACAGTATGTTGATTTATAGATTGACAGCATATTCCCTGATCTAAAGAACTATACAAATAGCTAGGCTGTAGCTTTCAATAATGGTGTCTGTGAAAGTTGTCGAAAATGCTCCTGTATCCGAATACTACCCTTGGGAAGCACCAGAAGATAAGCGTATAACCAGAATTATCAATTTTGGTGATATTGATTTTGAAACTGTCACTTGGCCTGTACCTGAGGGAGTTGAAATCAGAGGAAGAATCTTATTCTGTCATGGATTCAACGAAACAAATGAAATATATTTACTTGCTATGAATCAGTATGCTGCAAGTGGATACGAATCGTTCTTTTTCGATCAAAGGGGTTCTGGAAACACCGCCAAAATAAATGGTTCGGATTCATTTAAAGGTAAAACAAACGGATTTCATCAATTTAATGACCTGGAATTGTTTATTGAGTTCAATTTGAATGAATTGGAAGAGCAAAAGAAACCCGTTAAGTTGAACCTATATGGGTTTTCAATGGGAGGTGGAATAGTACTGAGATATTCCATTGATGGTAAATATAGAGACCGTTTAAATTCAATTATTGCTGTAGGTCCCTTGGTCTTGCTCCATCCAGAGACTAAGCCTTCTTGGTTTATTTATTATCTAGTCAGATTCCTCGTATGGGCTTTCCCATCTACACATTACGTTAAATATTATCCAAAACTTAATCCACAACATAGTTCAAATGATCAACAATCTTTATTATATCTCAGAAGACCAGGCTATGAAAAGCCAACCGGTACACTTTTACAATTAAGAGATATGATATTAAGAGGTGAGGATTTATTAAAACCAGAAGCGTATTGCAATGTGCAACCTGATCTTCCAATGCTGGTCATTCATGGAACAGAAGACTTTCTAAATCATCACGAGGCAAGCAAACAATTTATCGATAAAGTTAATGAAAATTTACCACCTGGTGGAATTAAAAAGAAGTATATTGGCTGTGATGGATACCGTCATAATCTAAACATTCATATTCTGGAAGATCAGATCAAGTTTAGAGATCAAGTCATCAAATTCTTAAACGATTTATAATATTACTAAATCTGTATTTATAGTTTATAAAATTTTATTTACTCAATCTATTTATTCATTGAGATGTATCCGACATTGATTGAAGACTTGCTAAAGTTCCTCCAGCAAGTGGAATATGATTAAAACTTGTAGGATTTTGTTCGATTTTGTACCCTTTACTATCGCTTGGTCTTTCATTTGAAGGCTTACCGTAACCACCTCCACCAGGAGTTCTCACGACAATGATTTCACCAGCTTTAACTTTCAATTGAGCAAAAGCAGGGATAGAGATCCATTGAATACTTCCATCTGCTCTTCTTTTACCTAATCTATTCTCACCTCTGGCTCCTTCTTCTCCACCACATGCACCATAAGGAGCGTTAACTCTTCTTTGAGATCTAACAGCGCAACTAAGATCTTCAGTAAACTCAATAATACGTTGTAAACCATTACCACCTTTCCATTGACCATTACCTCCAGTGTTAGGTCTCAAACTATAATCTCTTAAAATACATGGATATCTCTTTTCTAAAATCTCTGGATCAGTAATCTTAGTGTTTGTCATATGACATTGAACTCCAGACCAACCATCACCACCTTCACAAGCACCTGATCCACCTCCAATAGTCTCAACCATACCGAAACCTTTCTTCATTTTACCATCTTTATCTAAGCCACCTTTACCGAATATGATTGAGTTCATTGACCCTGTTGATGCACCAACAACATTAAAAGCTTTCAAAATCGTATCGTTAATACGTTGGGCTGTAGCTGAATTACCACCAGAAACAGCAGCTTCATCACTTGGATTCAAAATGGTTCCTTCTGGTGCAATAATGGTAATTGGGATCAAACAACCTTCATTCAGAGGAATATCGGCATTTATCATACATCTAATGCCATAGATAATACAAGCTTGTAATACAGATGGTGTAGCATTGAAACAATTATAAGCTTCTTCTGAAGAGCCTGTAAAATCATAAATAGCTGAACCTTCTTCTGGATTAATATCAATTCGAATGCATATTCTAGATCCATCATCCAAATACTCAACAGCTTTCAAAGGCAATTCATTGGAACGTTCTTTACCAACTTTCTTGAAAAAGTTTCTAACAGCTTTTTCGGCAGAAACTTTGACATTTCTCATGTAGAACAAAACAACATCCGAACCATATTCTTCAAACAAGTCTTTCAAAAGATTTACACCTCTTTGATTAGATGCAATTTGTGCTTTCAAATCTGTAATGTTATTTTGAGGGTTTCTTGTTCCTGAACATCCTGGATATTGGCTTGGTTCTCGAACAAAATACTTATCAAATCCTTCATAATCAAAAACACCTTTTGAAACAAGTTTCCATGCCATAAACTGTGCACCTTCTTCCCATAACTGAGTAGCATTCGCATCACAAGAACCAGGAACAGATCCACCAATTTCACTATGATGAGCTCTTGAAGCTGTGAAAAATTCAATCTTACCATCATGGAAAACAGGACTAATCAGTGTAATATCAGGTAAATGAGTTCCACCAGCTCTTGGATGATTAGTAGCAAGAACATCACCTGGGTTAATATTATTACCCCAAAATTGTTTAGCATATTTAATGGACTGACTCATGGATCCCAAGTGAACTGGAACGTGAGGAGCATTAGCTGTTAAATTACCATCACCATCAAACAAAGCACATGAATAATCCAGCCTTTCTTTGATATTTGCGCTGACGCTAATTTTCTGTAATGTTCTTCCCATGTCCTCGGCAATTGCCATAAATCTATTGGAGAAGACTGCAAGTTGAATAGGGTCAACGTGCTCTGTTGAAATAACTGATTTGTAAGAATTTTCTAGATCTATGATTATATGTTTAGATAAGATAATTGCCTTGGTGAAAGGTGAAACAACAATAGTTTGAGTAGCATCAAGGATTAGTGCAGGACCATTTACAACTGTTCCATTCAACAATTTCTCTAAGAAGTAAACTTTAGAATCCATCAATCCTTCTTCAAAGTAAATAGGTCTTGTTGTTTCTTCAATATTATCATTAACCAAGACTTGTTTGGTTGATTTCAATTCTTCGAAAGGGGATTGTTCTAAACTATTATTTGACGCATTACCATGTGCTCTAACTCTAATATCATAAACTAATATAGCTCTATCTGGATCAATAAACGAGAATTCTCTTTCATGAATTTCTAAAAACACTCTTTCAAAATCACCATCCTGGGGTTGCAAAACCATGATTTGAGTATCTGAACCAGCATAACCCATATTGAAAAACAATTCATATTCAACTGTTTTTGAATCAATACCTTGTTCCAATAAGCTATTCAAAACTTTTGATTTCAGTCTCTCACATTTGGAAAGTAATTCATGTTTGGATTCATCGTTATATATTTCATGACACGGTTCTTGCGCTTCTTTAACTACATCTGCTAAAGCAATGCCATAAGCTGATAAGATAGATGAGTATTTATGAATTATAACTCTGTTCATTTTGAGCACTTGAGCAATAGATGTGGCATGCTGACCACCTGCACCACCAAATGAAGCTAAATTGTGTTTTGAAACATGAAAACCTCTTGATTCAGTCAATGCTCTAATTGGTTTTGCCATATTAAAATTGGCAACTTTCAAGAAACCAAGTGCAACTTCATGTGGAGTCTTAGGAACTCCCGGATTTTCTTTGTTGATTTTTTCAGTTAACTCCTCAAATTTAGTTTTGGTGACTTCATAATCTAATGGTTCATTTTCATTGGGACCGAAAATTTTAGGGAAATATTCTGGTAAGATACGTCCGGTGAAAAGATTTGCATCAGTAACGGTTAATGGGCCACCTTTACGATAACAAGCAGGACCCGGATGAGAAGATGCAGATTCTGGACCAACAACAAAAACGTTATTCTTGTATAATAATATTGAACCACCTCCAGCAGCGACAGTATTTATATCCAATTGTGGGGCGGCTACTTGAATACCAGCTGTTGTAGTTTCAAAGACGTGTTCATAAATTCCATCAAATCTAGAGACATCAGTCGAAGTGCCACCCATATCAAAGCCAACAATTGGAATTTTCTCTTTTTTGTCATAACAGGTGGTAGCAGCACCAACAACACCACCAGCTGGACCAGATAGTAAAGAGTTTAAACCAGTGAAGTTAGAATGTGAACACAGACCGCCATCACTTTGCATGAATTCAATTCTTGTATATTTCTCAAATCCTTTTTGGAAACCAGAAAGCAAGCTCTGGATATACTCTATCACAACAGGTGTTAAATATGCATCTACAACTGTAGATTGACCTCTAGTGATTGCCTTGATCATTGGCAAGAGTTCATGCGAGCAACTGATCATTTCAAAACCTATTTTAATGGCAATCTCTTTCAATTTTTTCTCATGTTCTTGATAATTATATCCATGTATTAAACAAATTGCAATTGATTGTATTCCTTTATCTTTCAATTCTTGAAATTGTTTGGTAGCCTTTTCAGTATCTAAAGGTTGTAATATTTGAATAACTTCCTTGGTGATACCAAAAACATATTTTTCACCATCTACCAGCTCTTTGCATGATTTCTTATCTGGATCTTCGGTATATTCTGGTAGTGTTACTCTTTCATCGATTTCAACAACTTCATCGTATAAGACGCTTGGTTTTCTGATTTTCAAAGCAAATAAATCAGGTCTTGTTTGATCTCCAATGAAAAGCATATCTTTGAAGCCTTTGGTAGTCACAAATGCACAGCTTGTACCTTTTCTTTCCAATAACGCATTTGTACCTACTGTAGTACCGAGACGTATAGAAGAGATACTCGATGTATCTAAAGGAGTACCTCTTGGTATTGGTTTCTTATGTACATATTCCAACACTCTTCTGATACCTTCAATGTTGGCATCTTTGTAATTAGAAGGGTCTACTGAGAGTAACTTGAAGACATAATCTTCTTGGCCTGGTATGATAGCCAAGACATCGGTAACTGATTTCAAGTGTTAGTAGTATGCTTTATTTTCAAGAAAATGGAATAGTATTGATAACTTACATGTTCCACCTCTATCGATGGCGATTCTAATATCTTCGACTGTCATTATTGGATGATTTGAGCGTGTTTGGTAGCACTCTCAATAGCAATGAAGAGTGCTCCATGATATGTTATATCTATAAAACTTTTCATCAGATCTCAGCCATCACAAACATGGGTTATAACTCCGACTCTTATCAAACGCTTTTAGCGATTTTATCTCCAAGTTCAAGTTAAACGCCCGGAGTTGGGTCTCCGTAGATGTTGAAAACTCCTGAAACCTCTTACTAAGCTAATTACAGTGCGGTTTACCGCCGTCGGAACTCAGAATGTCTGGATGTATGTCTTATCCATCACATGTCCATCTTCATCTACAAGTTACATCACCCATTCAGCCGCCTACTCGTCTATAGCACACAGACTCGTCTCCTGGAGTTTCTGGAGCAAGGGATCCTGAGAAGCTCTCAATATGGGAAAGCGGAACAGCAATTGCCTGAAAAAGCTATTTGAGAAATGCACGAACGAAATTCACTTTGAACCATTTCCCCGGATTTTCTATGTAAATAGATTCCATAACAGTGGAAATGAATCATTTTGACACATAAGATGATAAGCTGAGTCAGAGCTGAGTTGAACATCTCATTTTGACGTGTAGCAGCTACTCCATTTGTCCACTACTATTCCCGGTGATGATGTTTGATGTAGTGATGGATGAGATATATAAGGAGATATAGATCCTGCTTTTCATTTCAATTCATCACATGTTCAGTTCAACCACTTGTTACTTACCGTTATTACAAGCAGTGCTATCTACAAACTGTACTCATATATATTATACTAAAAAATGGTTTACACAGAAATAAACATCGACGAAGAGGAAGCTAGCTTTCAAAAAGAAGTTGAAGAGATCAAGAAATGGTGGTCTGAACCACGTTGGTCTAAAACTACTAGAGCTTATACCGCTGAAGAAATTGCTAAGCGTAGATCCACGGTTAAGGTTCCAAATCCATCTAATATGATGGCTAAGAAAGCTTACAAAGTTTTCCAAGAACATGATAAGAATAAGACTGTTTCATTTACTTTTGGTGCTTTGGATCCAATTCATATTACTCAAATGGCTAAGTATCTTGATACTGTTTATGTTTCTGGATGGCAATGTTCATCAACTGCTTCTACATCCAATGAACCATCACCTGATTTAGCTGATTATCCAATGGATACTGTTCCAAATAAAGTTCAACAATTGTTCTATGCTCAACTCTTCCATGATAGAAAGCAAAAACATGAAAGGTTCTCATTATCTAAAGAAGAGCGTTCTGAATTACCATATACTGATTTCATGAGACCTATTATTGCAGATGGTGATACTGGTCATGGTGGTATTACAGCAATTATTAAATTAACAAAGATGTTTATTGAAAATGGTGCTGCAGGTATTCATATGGAAGATCAAGCTCCAGGTACTAAGAAATGTGGTCATATGGCAGGTAAAGTGTTAGTTCCAGTTCAAGAACATATTAATAGACTGATTGCAATTAGAACTAGTGCTGATATCTTTGGCTCGGATTTAATTTGTGTTGCTAGAACTGATTCAGAAGCAGCTACTTTGTTAACTTCCACAATTGATAAGAGAGATCATTATTTTATATTAGGTTCTACAAACCCTGATATTGAACCATTAGTTGATGTTATGAATGAAGCTGAATTGAACGGTGCTTATGGTGCTGAATTAGGAAAAGTAGAACAAGAATGGTTGGCAAAATCTGGTTTGAAATTATTTGATGAAGCAGTCATTGAAGCTATTGAAAAGTCAGATATTAAAGATAAAAAATCTGCAATTGAGAAATTTACTTCTGCAGTTGGTCCATTGACTCACACATCTCATAAAGAAGCTAAAGCTTTGGCTAAGGAAATATTAGGTTTTGATGTTTATTTCAATTGGGAATCTCCAAGGGTAAGAGAAGGTTTCTACCGTTATAGAGGTGGTACTAAATGTGCAATTAACCGTGCTAGAGCTTACGCTCCATATGCAGACTTAGTCTGGATGGAATCTAAATTACCAATCTATGAACAAGCAAAAGAATTTGCTGAAGGAGTTAAAGAAGTTTATCCTGATCAATGGTTAGCCTACAATTTGTCTCCTTCTTTCAATTGGAATTCAGCAATGAGTCCTAAAGAGCAAGAAACTTATATAAAGAGACTTGGTGAGCTAGGTTATATTTGGCAGTTCATCACATTGGCAGGATTACACAGTACCGCATTAGCCATTGACAATTTTGCTAAGGCATACTCTGAAATTGGTATGAAAGCTTACGGTCAAAATATTCAAGCTAAAGAAATTGAAAATGGTGTAGAAGTTGTTAAACACCAAAAATGGTCTGGTGCTGAGTATGTTGACTCTATCTTGAAACTTGTCACTGGTGGTGTTACAAGTACTGCGGCTATGGGTGCTGGTGTCACTGAAGACCAATTCAAAGGCAAAACTAATGGTAAATAGCTGTCTGTAACTATCGATATATATAACTCATACTATTCTAAATATATATACTGTGCCACTTTTTTTTCTATCTAAGTGGCGGTACACTTTGAAAATGAGTCATCGCCTGCTTTAATTAACCGCCTTCTTTTTGCAGAGTGAGTAGCTGGTGTAATCTTGAGCCAGAAGTTTCAGGGAAAAGAGAGGATGTAGTCACTGTAGCCACCTATGGCTTGGTATGATACCACTCCAAGACTACTGCTCAAAGAGACACTATTGCCAATTATGCTCCCGCAAAGTGGGACCGTGCTCACATTTACCACTCTCTTGGAAAATTTCAGTCTGCACAATCTTCGCGATAATATAAAGAGGTTCAAGTTCCCTCAATTTTGAAAAATGAAAATTTTTTGGATATTAGTCTTTTCCTTTCACCAACTTTCTTTAATTTTGAATTAAACTATCAATCAATCAATCATATTTATATTTATCTGTTATCCGTTGTTATTTTAAAGTTTTATTCAAAATGTGTGCTTAAATCCCCCCTTTTAAAGAGTGTTTTTTAAGAAATTTTATTAATTAGTTATACCTATTACTACAATTAAGAAAATTTTTTTGGTTTATTATCAAAAAGAAAGTTTATTCAAATTATCCCCCCGTTAAAATGTTGTCGTGAAATTATTTATCAATCCGTCCAATATGGCGCTGCTTACTTTACTTATTAGAAATTAGAAAAAAAAATCTATTATTAAATTATTATTATTATCATCATTAAAATGTCTACAAATATGTTATTAGGTGAGTCTGTCTTCAACTCTTTCGTTGTTGAAGACGGACTTGAATCCAAGGTTTTCAACAATGAAGCCGATATTGGATCTTTAGGTTATGATCAAATCCCTTTGAATTATGGTACTGCTGGTTCTGATTCTTTAACTATCAATCAATCTATCATTGACTCAGTTTTGAATGTGGACTATGATACTGAATCTCCAATGCTTGCCCAGCATGAAGAAGATCGTGAAGAATCTTGGGGATCATTGTTCGAAGATGAATTCGATGAAAACCTAATCAAAGTGGAAAAGATTGACACTCTTTCTACATTCGAACCTCAAGTGAAAAAAGAGACTGTCTCATTGTTTGGATCAATTAAATCTGAATCTAAATACAGTTCTCCTGTTATTGCTACTTCAGAATTATTTGTTTCCCCATTGGAACAATCTCCTGCTGAAACAATTTCAAGCAAACGTTCTTATTCTTCTATGTCTACAAGTTCTACCCCAAGTTCTACTACAAGTTCATCTAAGAAGGATAAATTAGGTTGTACTCCATATACCAGAAAACAACGTTCTACTCCATTAGCTCCGATTGTTGCTACCGGTGATGATGTTTCTCTCAAGAGGGCTAGAAACACTGAAGCTGCTCGTAGATCGAGAGCTAGAAAAATGGAAAGAATGGCTCAGTTGGAAGATAAATGCGAATCTCTTATTAAAGAAAATGAAGATTTAAAGTCTGAAGTTGAAAAATTAAGAGCTTTGCTTGGTATACAATCCTAAAATTTTTTATTTTAATTGTTTGTTTTGTTGTTATTTTAGTCGCTTTTGTTTGAATTATTTGTGTTTGTACCTAAGAAAAAAAATTATATAAAAAAGAAAAAATATATTTGTTGCCTTTTCATTTCTATATTGGTCATTCTTATCTAAATAAAATTGAGTAACTAATAATGTAGTTCGATGTAAAATGAAGATAGCTTATGGTATAATTCTAATTTGGCAAAAAAATTGGTGAAATTCTAATGAAAGATACGGGAATCGAACCCATGTCACCTGCTTGGAAGGCAGGTATGATAACCACTACACTAATCTTCCACCAATGCAACTTTGAAAGTTTGAAATTTTGCCACCCAGGCTACTGCTGAGTTTTGCAAAAATTTCATTTCGGCTATTTTCTATCAGTGTCAGCACTAGCAATTAGAACAACCTGATACTGTTTGCCACGTCCTCATTAGTGGGTCCATATACTGCCTGATAATCAGTATATGTTCTGTTTCCAATATAATTTAGATCATAATCTCGTAATTAAATCGCTTAACTCTTTATTAGATCTATATAATTATATATTCACATACGTGAGATATTATCTACTATTTATACATACCCTATATCAAATATTATTAGTAAATAATACCTATCGTAATGCATATAATTAATAACTGCATGATATTATATTATATGACATTATACGATATAATTTCCATTTGGCGACGAGCACTATAATGTTATTGCTAGTAGCACTATAGACCTATACTATATCAATAGTATATCTCAAGTCTGAAATTTTCAGTATGAAATTGGGAACTTTAAAAGTTTTTATTAATAAATTTTATCTCAAATACTCGTATGGTAAGAGAAAATTCATTAAAAGCTTTAAATATTTGATTCAAAATGGCTTTCTAATTTGGATCTTAACCCTGTCTTTTTTAATTTGATTTTAGCCCAATTTAGTTACCTTAATGATTGGGTTCATTCTGAATTAAGCTTAATTGTACTCTCTTTATATAAACTGTAGATTTTGATAACTTATATCAATGTTTGAACTCTTTAAATGATCAAAATTGAATTTAGGAGAGCAAAAAACGTATAACTTGAGAAAGTTAAGAGATTTGATGAGCTCTAAATTCTTTATTTGTGTTGAAACACAATCTAAATATACCAAAAGAATGAAAAGGTGTAGACAAGTTTATAGTATGCTATCTGTACTTGGTATATGATATTTTGGTAAATTATGTTTTTTGTATGAGACAAAATTTGAGTTACTTTCGCAAGTGTTTTGATTTCCTCGGTTTACAAATGGCGCTCTTGTAAAGCTAGAATGAGTTACATTAATATTATGTCAGCTCATATATGGATTTGTGTTAGCAATGGCAAATATAATTACTTGATTAGTCAAAAATTACGGAATGACCAGATAACAGTTTTAGTTTCAATTTTGTTACTTTGTTTAATTAATATCTTGAATTAGTTGATCATAATGACTGCATGCATTTCTTACTAGTCTTGAAACTATAAGCCTCCATTATTTTTTGTCTAGTTAGTAAGATTATTGTTCTAAACGTTGACTCTTTAGTCAGCAAATTTGAACATTCAACCTTTTTTGGTTTTTGGCGCAAAATTTCATTGGTGTTCCAGTACATATATATATTATACGTAATTCTTTAGAAGTTACTAAATAACTACCAACTAAGATTTTCACTTGTAATTAGTCAAGTAAGTAAAACTGTGTAGAGTTTTGTTTTATTGTTTAATTATCTTTCTTTTGGAGTCGTCAAAAACTTTTTAATCATTTTGATGCCTGAAATGAGCTGATATCAAAGCTAATACGCCACATTAGCGTGAATTGATGATTATGGGCTTATCTCAAGCTATCTGTACTTAGCTAAACATTACTGGCAAATGACCTTTAGTGAACAATCTGGATAATTTCAGAAAACATTCTATACTTATTTGTACCCTAAAGTATTCATGGTTTATCAATTTAAAATCTGAAGTTCCGGACGATCCATTTCTAATTCCGAATAAAGCAACTAAATAAAGCATACAATGGACAAAGGTGTTATTATAATTGGAGCAAGTTGCAAAACCTAGTAACGTAGTATTAAACAATATCACATGATTTCATCTTTTCTTTTCTTTTTTTGGTTTTCGAAGTATCATAGCGTCTCCAAGAAGGCTTAAGAACTATCTTTCAAGAATTTACTTTATTCCATTTAGGTTTGTCCTATCCAATTTGGGATGATTCAATATACTATTATCTTTGCTGCTTCACAACTTTGTTGTTCTTAAAATCATATCGTTCTTCTAATTTGTAGAACAACATCTTACCCTCTTTTATTTTAACTACAAATGACATGTATCCTCTAGTCTGGTCACATGCCAATTTAGGCTTTACTAATTGGGTTATTTAAAGAGCTATACTTTTTCCTTTATCTTCTTATATAAATCAATGGTGTAATAAAAAGGTCATTCGTCTGTATTCCAAGAATTGTATTTCAGCCCCATTTAGGATGACGGGGGTTTGACAATTACAGACATATGGGTGGATACCCAGCTAATTTAACATATTTTCCTAGATATATGTTTGATTGCATGTAGATAACTCATTGCATCTTCTAAATTGATATAAATTTTAGTTCCGAATTTCCAATTAAAAAATTTGTATGTAGGAACACTGTAATTTTATATGACAATTAATTAACTAGAGTTGCATTAACTAATTCATTGAAGTCACCCTTCTCTTGCATATATACTACTATGTAATACAAAAAATTAGCTCGATGATATATACACTTTAATTCCCAATAGTTAAGCAGATCTATAATATTTGGATCTGAGGAAAATTCGTGAATCCCACGATTTATAAGTAGATGTATATACTTCATTTTTGATTACATTTGAGATATAAAAACACCAAAAAGCTCTATAAATCATTGTTTTTAAAACGGATTTACTCACCACACACCATGCAAATCAATTAAAATTCCGAGTGAGTATTTAATAAAATCATTTACATAAACTATACATATTGATCTAAATCTCAAAGTGGTGTGAATCTACTGCCCCTCATGCATGCATGTAATTTTGTGGGACCTAATTCAGCGACTGTATATGAAATATAAAATCGACCTCTATCCATAGTTTATACTACTCTAAATTAGAATATACACCAATATAATTATATATTAGCTAAAGTCGGAGAGTATGTAAACTATACATGATTCTATTCTGGTAAATATAAAACTTCAAAGAGGAGTTGATTCAATTATATGTTAATGAACCAATCGATTAATTCATATAAAAGATATATAGTACCATTTAAGTATGCACGTCGATGACTCCATATATATTGAGTTGGCATTTGATGACTATTAAATGCTTACGGAATGCACGAAAGAACACATAAAACCTTGGGTGCATACGTTGAGCCATCCCTAAATGGATTTATAGTCAACGTTTACAATCTGGCTAACATGATACTGTAGTTTCCAGTGAATATTTGAGGCATATAAATTCACAATCAATCAATACTTCATTTTTTTGTGAAATTTAGTATAGACTACGCTACCAACTATATTATATATATATATATATATTGAAAACAGGTGGCTAGCAATGTACAAAGCAAAATGCGCAGAAGTAGCTAAACCTTAAATATACCTCAATTTTAACACTCGATCCTTTTACAATAGTTTTAGTATAAATATTCAAATCTTAGATCATGTTTCTAAATTTATTGTTTGCACAAATTTTGTACTGGAGCTATATTTATGGATATCCCATCAAGCTATTTGCATTTTTATTATGTTTGTATTGGTATTCTTACATTGATGTGGCAGAACTTGATGTGTTATTTGCAAAACAACATTTTAATTCATCTGCAATCTAGTTCTATAAGTTAGTTGCAACGACAAAAATGATATGGAGAAACTGCCTTTGCAAGAATATTAACTAAGCACATAATTATCCTGTATTCATACTTGAATTCTACATTTAAATATGAAACCTTTTGAGCTATAACTAATTCCTACAGTATACAATCCTTTTACTTGATCCTAATACTAAAGTTATACGCTGCTTCGTATATATACATTTAGTCATTAAACTTCGCAAAATATCAATATATAGCACTAACAGTATTCAAACTAAAAAGTGGTATCATGCATTATAAAAAATACAGGCCTTAATTAAGTATCTATATGTTGACCTGATTTACTTATCATTTAATGGATATTCAATTTTGAAAATACAGAGGTGACGGTCATTAATTCAATGCTAGTTGTTTCACTTAATTAGTCTATCAAAGTGCTGAACACTGAAGAATGCACACTTTGGAAACTCCTCACCTTACTTGATTTACTAATTATTATTGGGAATGGCTTATGATTTCCTTTTTTGTATTGTTCAATATAAGCAGTCTACATAGTAGGTGGGTTTAGAGATGGTATGTACGTATGATTTCGGCCGTTAATGATGAAATCAAGAATTAAACGTTTTCTAATTACCCATATGCATCTATTTAAGAGTTGCTTTATTTGGCATATGCAATTTTGATTTTGATTAACTAACTAATGAAGATATAACTTTTTATAGTCAAAATTTCCAAAAATTATAGGTATTACAGGCCTCTGAATAGGTTATATATGCATATATATTTCCTATTTCGTTGCCTTGTTGAGCTAAAAACGGTTTAATACAAATCCATTATTTGAAGTATTAGTTCTAGTTTACTCCATGACCCTGATCTTTTCTTTTTTGCTTAACCTGAAAGCTCATTGGTGCTCGTGTTTACTAAGATATTGAAATTGTGCGCTCTACTCATGATAGATATAACAAATTAGTTAATCAATTGAGTCCTATATCTTATTCTAGAAAAGATAAAAGCAGTAATATTATATATGTACAAATCCCTATACTACTGACTTGGGTTTATGATCCCCGGGCTACCTAGTTGAGTGGTGTAGATTCATTGAAATAATAAAAAACACAGTCAATTTATAATTTAAACTGATTAATGTAAGTTAGTATCTTCATTCAATGAAGGGAGGTAAGAAGCTAGCAGCATCACAGTTGTTTTATTGGCCATAGACCTGGCATAATCATGCATTTCAATGTAATCAAACTAGAAACTTATACATAGGTTAATTAATTTTAGTCTCTATTCAGTATAATTGTATACTCTTTGGGTAACTATGATTTCTGAAAATGATTGCTTGTGTTGTCCGTAAAATGTTTCCAGCTTGCAATATCTCACATTAGTATATATTTGCAGGTATTTCCTTTGCTTCATTATAATTTGTTTGAAATCAAAAACTCTGTTTTCAGACTATAGAATACAAACATTGAATCAACTTTAATATGACTCGTCTTTGTGCTAAAACCTTATTTCTAACATACTACTTTCTTGCCTTTGTCTGGGCAGATAGTGGTGAAGATAGTGTTGCTACCGTTGCTGATGGATGTTCTATTGACAACTATGGCTTGACTCCTGGATTTGTTGGTAGAGTTTATCCTTATACCAATAATGACGATGTTGATTTCTCATCTTCTGAATTTATTGCTTCAGGCTATAGAACTTCTCTTAGTACTTCAGCCAGTGATATTACATCTCCTTATATCTATTGGTATTGGACTGGAGAACCTGCAGTTCAGACTACTTCGCTTTTTGGAATGGATGTTACTATTACAAACTTCGTTTTGGAGCTATCTGGTTACTTTTATCCCCCAGAGACTGGTATATATCAATTTGAATTAGATTCCGTTGATGATTCTTCTATGGCTTTTCTTGGACGTGGAGGATTTAGTTGTTGTGATGAGGATGATATTCCATCAGATGCTGCCGATGACTACCTTATTTGGATTACTAAATCTTTTTCAGCTTCAACAGAAGATTCTCCTAGCAAATCGGCTTTTGTTTATTTGAAAAAAGGATATTATTATCCAATTAGAATTGTTTATATTAATATTTGTTTGAGTGCTTCTTTAAAATTTGAAATTGTGACACCATCAGGTAAAGCAATCTCAGACTTTTCTGATACTGTTTTTCAAATCAATGAAAGTTCAGGTTCAGGAACTTGTGAACCTGTTACTGTATCATTGATAACTACAACTACAATTCCTTGGACAAACTCATTTACTTCTACATATACCACTGAGACATATATTACTTCTGGTTCAGTTGTTTATAGCTATCCAGATATTGTTGTTGAAACACCAATGTCCACCACTACCGTTACTACTTCTTGGTCAAAATCATTCACTTCTACTTATACCACATACACTGTTATTACTTCAGGTTCGACTACTTACATTGTTCCAGAGGTTGTTGTTGAAACTCCATTGACCACCACTACTGTTACTACTTCATGGACTGAGCCCTACACTTCAACTTATACCACATCTACTGTTATTACTTCAGGTTCATCCATTGTTACTGTCCCTGAGATCGTTGTTGAAACTCCATTGACCACCACTACTGTTACTACTTCATGGACTGAGCCCTACACTTCAACTTATACTACATCTACTGTTATCACTTCCGGTTCGACTACTTACACTGTTCCAGAGGTTGTTATTGAAACACCGCCCGTCTCTACTACTACCATCGCTACTTCATGGACTGAGCCCTACACTTCAACTTATACCACATCTACTGTTATCACTTCCGGTTCGACTACTTACATTGTTCCAGAGGTTGTTGTTGAAACACCACCTATAACCACCAGTACTACCATTTCACCATCTATCATAATAATTACCACTCCTTGGACTGGTTCATTTACTTCTTCTTATACTACTGATATAGTTGTTACAACTGGCTCATCCACTTATACTGTTCCAGAGGTTGTTGTTGAAACCCCAGAGTCAGTTACTTCTGATCCATCTAAAAAGTCCACCACATTTACATCCGCTGTTACCGCTACTTTCATTGTTACTAGTGGTTCCTTTACTGAAACTACTACAAGTGTTTCCACATTTGTTGTTACAGCTCCTTGTACAAGTCCATTACTATCTGATGCTACACAAACTGTCCAAGAAACACTCGCTGTTGTTGGAAATTCTCCTACTACAGTAGGAACTGAAGGTGAAGTCACGGTTGATACTACTGCCACAGAGGCTTTAACAGCAGAGACATATGTTGCTGGTGCTTCAAGCACTGCCCCACCTGCCAATGTATTTGAAGGTGGTGCTAGCAAAAAAGTTTCTTTGTATTCGGGTATAGCTTTAGCTGCTATCCACTTCTTTTTTTGTTTTGTTTATTGAATTACTTGTGGTTTAATATTTTGAATTTCTTTTGCGTGCTACCTTTTGAAAGTGAATCCGATTTCGGAATTGCCTTTACTGGTTTTTCGGTTACAAATGCAATCAAACATTGTAATTATTTTATCTTTTATTCTTTTCTATTTGAATTCTATTTATAATATATATAAAAAAAATACGATTTCTATTAGTACGCCATACTCTCGGTATGATTGAAAAGTAAAACATCGGTAAAGTAATGCATAATTATAATTAGAGGTTACTCATACTTACTTGAAATTTTCCACCACAGCACACAGACTGATAAAGATTATAAAAGTTAGAAAGTACCTGAGTGACAGAGTATCACTAAGACTTCTTATATTTTTCTCATACATGTTACATAAGAAACTAACTATAACATAAGCAATATATATATTGCGGCTTATTTAGTTATTATAAAGTTGTCCTTGTTGACTTTGAGTTGATCATTATGCTACAAAGAATGGTTTTTTTGAAATAAGGTTAAGGCTCATTTCGATCTATATATATTCGTTAAATAAAGATGTTGAAAGTCTAGTGTTTTGTTTTTTTTTTTCTTCTCTCTTAATTTTGGGAGATGTTAAGTTGGTATGGACTATATATTGCAGTTAATCAATCTAATTTGAGTTACCAATTAACAAATTAAATTAGAATTCAAGCATTCTTAAAATTTAAAAAATTAAGTTTTGAGGAAAATAAAACTACCCAGATAAATTTAAAATAAATAAATTTTGGAAGTTTTTTATTTCTTTGGAATCACTAGAATCTTTAACCTTTTCATGTGATTTGAAATAAGAATGCTGTCATATTAATATTTTTTCTTGAAGATCTTCTAGAATAATAGTATGGGCTTTAGATGGATCCTTGGCCCTACTTAGCCCTAAAAAGAAATGACCTGAAACAGTACTTCTTTCAAAAATAGTAGATAAAATTGAAATGGAAGTTAGCTTACAGGCTCTTTATAAAGCACTATCGAAATATCACAAAAGTTAAGTCTAGCATGTCTATTAATATATTGGTATCTTAATGAATGACCTTCAATGACAATTAATAAGCAATACTCAAATGATATAGATGTCTACTTGGATTGTTGGCGACGCGTCGAATCTAAGGGAAAAAATAGGCAATGAAACACAGCCAAGGATTTCCCATGCGATGTGAAACAACTCTGAAGATTACAAATGTTTGTTCATATATATATATATATCAGTGTCAGGAGATTCCACCAGCAGGTAGAACAACCTGATACTGTTTGCCACGTCCTCATGCGTGGGTCCATATACTACCTGATAATCAGTATATGCTCCGTTCCTAATATAATTTAGATCATAATTTCTTAACTATATCACTTAACTCTTTATCAGATCTATATAATTATATATTTGTAATACTTCTATGTATCTAGTAAGGCATAATGATTCTGATTCATGTATTGAGCTTAAGAGTATGTAATCTATCTAACTATATGGGAAGCGAGACCAAACTCGACCGATTCTTTAAGAGGAAAATTCGTAAACGTAGTTGGTGAAATGGAAGTAGGTTAATATTCCTGACGAGACATCTAAGGATTCTCTAGAAGTGGTGTCAGGTGACACCACTTGATGATATTGAGCCTTTCATAAGTCACAGTTGTTACAATATTCACATACGTGAGATATTACCTACTGTATACACATATCCTATATCAAATATTATAAGTAAATAATGCCTATCGTAATGCATATAATTAATAACTACATGATATTATATTATATGACATTATACGATATAACTTCCATTTGGCGACGAGCACTATAGACCTATACTATATCAATAGTATATCTCACGTCTGAGTGTTTCTTTGGTGTTTATGCATCTTTGACATACTCAGTAACTGAAATGAGAAGCTGTGACTTGGTGGACTAGATTAGCTACTTGAATGTATTTGAGATGGAATACTTAATTGGAGATGAAAAAAATTGGGTGAAATTTTGCCTTTTGGAACATATCCAAGTATATTTGATAGTCTTTCGGTTGCGGCCATATCTAG
>JAJLVC010000037.1:0-36924 GCA_030570175.1 Wenyingozyma methylovora | reverse complement strand
TGTTATTGAAACTCCATCTAGTATTACTACTGTTACTACTCCATGGACAGGTTCATTCACTTCCACTTATACCACTACTACCGTTGTAACTTCTGGTTCATCCATTGTTACTGTTCCTGAAGTTGTTATTGAAACTCCATCTAGTATTACTACTGTTACTACTCCATGGACAGGTTCATTCACTTCCACTTATACCACTTCTACCGTTGTTACTTCTGGTTCATCCATTGTTACTGTTCCTGAAGTTGTTATTGAAACTCCATCTAGTATTACTACTGTTACTACTCCATGGACAGGTTCATTCACTTCCACTTATACCACTTCTACCGTTGTTACTTCTGGTTCATCCACTATTACTGTTCCTGAGATTGTGATTGAGACTCCAACTGGTATTACCACTGTTACCACTCCATGGACTGGTTCATTCACTTCCACTTATACCACTACTACCGTTGTAACTTCTGGTTCATCCATTGTTACTGTTCCTGAAGTTGTTATTGAAACTCCATCTAGTATTACTACTGTTACTACTCCATGGACAGGTTCATTCACTTCCACTTATACCACTACTACCGTTGTTACTTCTGGTTCATCCACTATTACTGTTCCTGAGATTGTGATTGAGACTCCAACTGGTATTACCACTGTTACTACTCCATGGACAGGTTCATTCACCTCCACTTACACCACTTCTACCGTTGTTACTTCTGGTTCATCCACATACACTATCCCAGAGATTGTTATTGAAACTCCAACTGGTATTAGCACTGTTACCACTCCATGGACTGGTTCATTCACTTCCACTTACATCACTTCTACCGTTGTTACTTCTGGTTCATCCACATACACTATCCCAGAGGTTGTTATTGAGACACCAGAATCCACCACCACTATCACTACTCCATGGTCTGAATCATTTACTTCCACTTACACCACATTGACCACTATCACCTCTGGTTCATCCACATACACTATTCCTGAAGTTGTTGTTGAAACTCCATCTAGTATTACTACTGTTACTACTCCATGGACCGGTTCATTCACTTCCACTTACACTACTGATATTGTTGTTACTTCTGGCTCCTCTACTTATACTATTCCAGAGGTTGTTGTTGAAACTCCAGAGTCTGCTGCTCCTGCTCAATCTCCAAAGTCTACCACATATACAACTACATCCACTATTGCTTTGATCATCACTTCTGGTGCTGATATTGAAACTACTACCGTTGTTTCTACTTTTATTGTTACCGCTCCATGTACAACCTCACCATCAACCGATACAACTCAAACTACTCAAAAGACAATCACTGTTGCTGGCGGCAATTCCCCAACCAAAGAAGGAAACGAAACAACTCTTGATACTACTGTTACCAATGTTCCAGCCGTTGAAACTGAATCTGCTGGTTCTTCAAGTACTGCTCCTCCAGCCGAAGTATTTGAAGGTGTCGCTAACAAAGTTACTTCTTTATACTGTGGTATGGCATTAGCCACTATTCACTTTATTCTTGGTTTTGTTTATTAAAACGTTTATGGCTTATTTACTTGACTGTTTTCTTTTTCTATGCGTGCTTCCTTTTGAAAGTGAGTCTGATTTCGGATTTGTTTTCACTGGATTTCTATTTGCAAATGCAATTAATTTTTTAACTTTTTGATTCCACTTTATATAAAACAAAAAAAAATATATATTCTATTAGTACGCCAACCTTATCGTGCAAGTAATACTAGTAATGCTCTTCAGATCAGTAGTTGCTGTAAGATATTCTTCCACATAATCAGATTACAACAAATATCACCAATAAAAATGTTGTAACTAAAAAAATCAATTTCCTCTTAAAAAAAAACTATCTTGTTTAATTTTCTTGTCTTCTTCATACCACTTTTTCTTCTTGAGCTATTACTATCAGTGATATATTATAGTTGATATTCTGTAGTATAGTATGGTACAGAAGATAGATAGATATACTACCATACCACTACTACTACTATAGTCACTTTCCATCTATACTCTACTCTACTATACTCTACTATACTATTAACTATACTATTCCCAGCTTATCTAATCAGACATTTTGTCCGTCTGTCATTTTCCTCACTGGTGAATAAATTTAAAAGATTACATAATCAGTCAATTTTTCAATTAAGGAAATATTTCCCCTCTTTAAAATCATCTTACAGATTACCCCATTTTATTTTTCATAATAACAATCAACATCGTTTATTTTGATGATATATAATTGTCATACAATCATTTGATTATCCTATTAGTTGATTCTTTAATTCTCTTTTCTTTGGTTACTCGATAATGTGTCATGCCTCAACAAAAAAGATACATTTGCTCATTCTGTGCTAGATCTTTTTCAAGGTCTGAACATAAACTAAGACATGAAAGATCACATACAAAGGAAAAACCATTTAAATGTGAAATATGTAAAAATGGTTTTGTAAGAAGAGATTTGTTGCAAAGGCATTTAAGAACTGTTCATGGTTTAGTATTAAAGGCTAATATTGATGCTAATGTTTCGTTAAACGATATCAATAATACTAATGATAGTATAAACACTACTACTCATACTAATAATAGCAGTAGTAGTACTACTACTAATATATTACCCAAAGATATTGATTTAGTATTTTTACAAGAAGATTTATCTAAACATAAAAAGAAGAAAGAACTTACAAAAGATGAAAAAGATGATAAATTAAATGATAATTCAAATTTATCAGAAAGAAATATTATTTCATTATTAACTATTTCAAAGAAATTTAACAACCATTCTTTAAATTTATCAAATTCAGTTTCAAATTATATTTTAATTTATGGTACTACTATAAATTATCAAATCCCTTACATCAATATTAATAATTTGATCAATCTTAACTTAAATCTAAATGTTGACAACGAATTGATACATTTAATTATTTGCTTAGGTGCTTGTGAATGTGAAAATATACGTGATTCGGTTATTTCATTTAACAAATGTTGGTCAATTATAATTGAAAAGATAAGTTCTTCTACTATTAATTATAATTCAGGTAATAAATTTGATGAATTTGTTGAAAATTTGATTACTCTTTGTTTCATATATTTAAATTATTTTACAAATTTTGAAAATTATTTGGAAAATGATGATAAAATATGGTTATCTCGTATTTCAATTACAATTGACGTTATTTTTGAATATTTAAATAACATTATTTCAACACAAATATCAAATCAACAAAAAATGGCTTCAAATGATATAAAACCATATTATTGGTATGCTTATACTTTATTATCCCAATATTCTTTTATTTATAATAAATCACCATCTTCATTACATTTATTCTTGTTAAATAAATATTTACCTTCAACTTCAAATGAGAAAAAGACTTTAGGTGATTTAACTAAAAATTTATCAATAACTTCAAATTATTTTAAAGATTTGACAAATAATAATTTCAAATATTTACTGAATGAAAAGGAAAAAATTATAATATGTTCTTTATTAAACGAATTACAAATGTTAAAATTTAATGAATCTAATAATGTTGATAATTTACAAAAAGGAATATTTAAAGATAATAAATCTTTCTTACACAATGCTATTATTTTAGCAAATAAAAATTTCAATTCAGGTTATAATATTCATGAATCTTCAATTATCAATAATTATACAACTACAACTACATCATTAAATGATAAATTTATTAATAACCAATTACAAATTCAATTTTTAAATTTGTTGATTTTATCAAAGAGAAAATTATTGATTAATTGTCCTTTAAAATTTACTGAATTATTATCTTCTTATTTATTTTTACCTAAAGATAATTATAATTGGATTTTATTAAGTCTTACATTAAAAGAATTCATACATTCAATTGAACAACCGGTTATTGAAAAGGATAAAAAGAAGGTAATTGTTAATACTGATAATGTTGAATTTGAATTATTGAAATTTTTAAATGATTCAATAGATGATTTGAAAATTCAAAAAAATATTTCAAATTATATTTGTGCTCCATTAAATGAAAATTTTATTATTAATAATAATTTAGGGATAACTTCATTGCCTTTGCTATTACTATCATTGGTATTGATTAATAATAATTTGAAAAAAAATAAGATTTTCTTGAATTTACCTTTAAACTCAACAATAATAATTGAATTCATTATGGGAAATTTTTTAGTACTGATAAGAATATTATGTTTTTATAAGAAAAAATATTTCAAAGAATCATTAATACCAGAACAAAAATGGAAATTGGAAGATAATTCAAATGAAGATAGTGATGAAAGTGATTTAGAAAAAGAAGTAACAAGTGGTGATGAAAGTATTATTTTGTCTGTTATTTTATTTGTGTTGAGTGAATTAGGTAGTGATTTCCATTATGATGATATTGTACAAAGTACTGGTATGACTAAGACTAGAAGTAATAGTATTTCAATTGGTGAATTTAGTAATAATAATGAGAAATTAAAAGAGATGAAACAACAAAGTACGAATACTGGTGGTAGATCAAGATCAAATTCAAGTAATTCAAAAAGTATTAAAAATCTTAAAAACTTTGAATCAATTAAATTACAAATATTAAATGATAGAAAATTTTATTTTTTCATTAAGAATTTAGAAAAATGTTTTATTAATTGGTTGAAAGTTATTGAATTTAATGATTATAAAGTTAAGTTGTTTATTAATAATTTGAAAATTACTTTAGATCGAGTTATTTATTCTAAGTTAAACATTAACAAAGATGAAAATAATCATTTGAATAATATCACTAGTTCAACTTCCCCTTATTCAAAAAATACATTCCCAAATTTAAGTCCATTAGAACGAAATTCAATTCCACAGGTTAACAACGTATATTATCAACAGCAACAGCAACAACAACAACCTCCGCAACTTTCTTCCGCGTCTCCACAATTTTCACAAAATGTGTTACCTAAGAACTATAATGATTATTCATCAGTTCAACAACAACAACAACAACAACAACAACCGTATCGTGTATCCTCATTATTTCAAGATCAGCATCCACAACAACAACAACAGTTCCCATCAATGTACAATAATCTCAACGAAGGTTCTTCATCAAATGTTTATTCAGGTACACAAGGATTTGTTAAGAATAGTGGTAAACAATTATTCAAATTACAACAAGAACATGAAGAGACAATACTTGCTAAGAGACAACAATTTGATCCAGTTTATTCAAGCGGTACCAATACTACTTCTGGTGGTGGTAATTCCATAGATTCAAGGATTCTACTACCTCCTATTATCCAAAAGCAACAACAAGTGGTTACTACACCTATTTTACAAAATAGAGATTTCAAGTCAACATCACCAAGACAATTACCAGCACCTATAATTAACAAAAATAATCACAACAATTTTGAATTTGTTAATTCAGCTGGGAGTGGTACGTCTGGTAAAGGTGATGAAAGATTGCAAGATTTGTTACAAGCAGCTAGTAATGCTAGTAATGAAAAATGATTTATTCAATTTATTTATTAAACTTATTTATTAAACTTATTTATTTGAGAACATGACATTCAGTTATGGTCTCTACTTTATTTATTACATCTTATTTATTTATTTATCTATTTATTTATTTTAACCAGTGTAACATTCAATGTACTGTCCATATCCATATTCATTTAAATTAAATTCAGTAAGAATTAGCAAGAAGCCAAGAAATAATTTAAATTACAGTATATATATGGCAATGATGTAATGTTTTTTTTTTTTTGTTTTTTTTTGAGCTGATAATACTCTAGAGGCGGTATATCATCAAGAGATATTGAAGGAAAGTGGTTAGCATTGGTTGACGTTCAATTGATAATGAGGTCTAAGCGCAGTAGCAGTAGTGGTGATGGAAATGAGAGGGAAGAAATGAGAGAGGAAATGAGAGAAGAGTTGAGGGAAGAGTTAAGGGAAGAGCTGAGGGAAGAAATAGCAAGTGAACTATCATATCGATACATAGATGAAGCTGAAGAAGAACAGGAAGATTTCAATGACTTTGTGCAGAAGTACGGTGATGTGAATGTCAAGTACATCAAGTCGCCATCCTACCATTCATGGTTTATTACTCGTCCTTATGCTTTAAACTTCTTCTATGGAGGTACGTTGTATAGGACTAGAGGTGAGCGCGGGGAATCAAGTAAGATTGAACTTTTCTTGGATTTAATGTATGTTGGTATAGTAGCTAAATTAGCATCAACTGCAACAGAAAACGCAAGCGGTGAATCTCTACTGAGATATATAATCTTGTTTCTACCGGTGTGGCAAGTTTGGTCTGATATAAAAGATTTTATGAATTACTATTTCAATGAAGATTTGTCTCAGAAATTGTACGTTTTGTGGATTTTAGCATTGCTTACTGTTTATGTTAACGGTAGTGATCACGTCCTCGATGATAACAGGGGTACTGCTTCTGTAGTCATTCCTTATATGCTATGTAGGTTGTCATTGTCTGCTGGTTTACTGGTGTACTCGTTTTACATCCCTCAACATCGGTTTCAAAATAGGATTTTTGGAGTCTCTTTACTGTTCACCACTATGCTTTGGATTCCTGTTATATTTGTGAGACTAAGAGTTAAGATCGGATTATCATTTATGAATTTTGCTCTGGAGATGTTTTGTTGGATGGCTTCTTATCATCCTTATACTAAGAAGAAATTTAATTTGAAATATTCAACAGCTGTTAATATCGAACATGAAATTGAAAGATTTGGTGCTTTTTACGTTATTGCCATTGGTGAATTCTTATATAAGGTATCAGCAAGTGAATCTTTGGGTAAAGGTTTGACAGTTCAAGTGGGGAGAGGCATAATGTTAGTAATTATTGCTTTTGTTATGCTGTGGTTGTATTTTAATGGTGATGGAAGTAGGAAAGCTGTTCACTCTATAAGAAGAAGTGCAAATACTGCAGTGATGTGGATTTGGGGTCATATTCCACTGATTGCTTCTCTTATTCTTGCTGCAGATGCTTCTGGGGATTTATGCCTTGCTGAAGATGAGTATACAGGGAAGCCTTTGAAAGAGGAAGAAGCGGCAGCAGAAGGATTAGAGAAGAGAGAAGAAGAAGAAACTAATAGGTATGCTCTTGCTTTCTTCTTCACCGGTGGAATTTGTGTTGCGTTGTTAAGTCTTACGTTCTTGGCTTTTTTGGATAAATCATTGGATCCACCAAATTCACATTATATTAGTAAAAAGTATAGAAATTCAGTGAGAATCCCAGTGGCTATTTGTATTTTATGCCTGGCGTTTGCTGAAATGAAAATTACTAGTTTGTTTGCTACTGTAATGTGTATATTGGCTGCTTTAATGATCTTTGAAATAATTGTTGGGGTGAACTGTGTTAAAGAAGAAGTAAGAGAAGAAGAAGAAGAGGAAGAGGCAATTGAACAGGCAATTGAACAAGTTATTGAAAGAGAAAATGCAATAGGGGAATAAATTAAATTATATAGGACAGTATATACGGCTCAGCGTTTTGTTCCATTAATAGCTGAAGATAATAATTTTGCGTTGTATTCGTTTTTAATATGTGAAGGCTCATGTTCTTTCTTAATTTCTGTAGTTTCCTTTGATACTGGCGATTGTGATTGTGATACTGGTATTTCATGAATTTCATTGCGAGAATAAATAGATTTCATTGAATATAATGCAATGCCTAACGTTGTCATCATTATTAGAATTTTGGTAACACTAGTTTGATCACCTTCTGGGAACAATGTTGAAGTTTGCTCAAACTGAGCATGGTGACTGTGATAGTGTGCATTTTGCTTAGAGTACTGAGATGGTGGTTTCTTGAAATTAATGACAGTATGTGTTAGTAAATGTGCACTTCTGTAATTTGCATTATTCTTACTAACTCTTTTATCCTGTCTTATATTTTTAGCTAAATGTTTGTAATAATCAAAATGTGGTACATCATTAACTGAGTTTGTCTTAAATTCACCATTAAAGTATGATTTATCTCTGTATGTTGTACCTTCTCCGTAATGTACTTTATTTCTTGATGTATTAAGCCCAGATGGTCGACGTGAATAGGTTGTTGAACTGCCATAATACCTATTATTGAACTCTTGACGTTGTCTAGCTCTGTCTTCTTCCATCCGTTGATCGCTCTTGAAATCACGATCATAGGTCCTTCTCTTATCTTTGTTCCCCAAGATTTCATAACTATCGTTAATTTCCAAGAATTTCTCATGGTGGTATCTCTTATCTTCAGGAGAAAGATCATGTTGTGAATTGATTATATCAGGGTGGTATTTCTTACTTAGTTCACGAAACTTTTTCTTGATATCTGATTCACTGGCTGACATTGATACTCCTAAGTTAGCATAATGATCTTTCTTTTTGGGTATTGCATGTATGATCTCTGATTTAGAGAAATGTCTTTTCCCCACCAATTTGATTTGATGGTATAGCACAGAGCTGAAGGGGATCCTCTTCGTGCAATACAAACACTCTTCAAACATATTTGATTGTTCAATTCAACTGAAGGTTTTGGAAAGAAGATTAAATAAGGAGTTTCGGTGTTGGGAATGGATCACTGGACATTTATATAAATTATCTCTATCTTTATTTTAATTTATTTTTTTTAATTGCGCTTAGAAAAAACCGTTGGTTAATCTCCGATAAACCAGCTGATTGGGAATTTATTTCGAAATTTATATGTATATATACACACTATGTAAGTTAGTCGAACTCGTCTATGGACACTTGACTAGATATATCATCGTGTAAAGTGTCTCTTGTGGAGGAAGGACGCAGTTCTGTTGAGCTAATGACTTCTTTGGCCCCAATAACTTTATGAAGCACCTCTTCTCCAGTATTGTTAGTCAAGTCTTCCTCTTCTGTCTCGTCATCTACCTCTTCTTCTTCTTCATCTTCCTCTGCAAAATCGAGTTCAATCCAGCTAGGCCATGCCATTTCACTGACTAACAGCTCTCTCATAGTTCCAACCAAGAACTTTTCGATCTTACTTATATTTCTCAAGATCGATCCAGAATGAACTGATTCTCCCTCATCACTACCCAATTCACCTTGGATTCTTAATCTTCTCAAGATATCTATTCTTTCTCTGTTATTGCCCAGCTGACTGGATCCATATGAAGGTATATCCATTCCGTTGATAGACGTCTGTCTTGAATTTTCTCTTTGATCTAAACCAGAATCTGCACTTCTTTCTAATGAATCATCATCGTTCACATCGCATAGGAAACTAAGGAAAACTTTCTTATCAATGTATGCTAAAATGGCTAATGAATGGATGAATAAATCAGTAATCTTTAATCTCACCGGCAGTACAATGAAATCAGGGGCTGGGTAATTCACTAATAAGTTACATGTAACTTCAATGTATATATCACCATCAAATTTCAAATCTATAGTAAATTGAACATCATTACTATCTTTCTTGTCTTTCTTCTGATCTATACTTATCTCGCTTAGCTCTTCTTGAGAATACTGTGAATTGTCCATGATTGAACTTCTATGACTAGTGCTATCTGAGAACTGCGTAGGTAACTCAGAATTTACTCCATCAATACTTATATTCTCTGGAGCCATCTTGTAAGAACTGTAATTAGTCTCATCGTGTTCATTCAAATGATTAAGTGAAGACCCAAATCCACCTATTCCAATACCATTCAGCGATTGGAAGTATCCGCTACCAGCTTTAGGTTTCAAGATAGATGGAGGTCTGCTAAGACCTGGTGCGCCTGTAGGTCCAAATAAAGGAGTAGAGCTAGAAGACCTGTTTACCAAATTGGACACTGCATTTGCAGGAGACGGACTTCTGGATAAATCAAACTTGGAGAGATAGTCTTTCCTTATGGGAGTGCTTGGTTGTGTTGGAGTCCTTTGATGATGAGCATCTTCTTCGTCATCTGAATTTAGTGTAGCATTGTAAAGTTTCTGCGATATACTATTAACATTTTCGCTTTCTTCAGATCCTACGAGAGTAGTTTCTCTGGAAACTGCAGTATAGAACTCTGGGAATGGGTAATCGATGTGCCGTATGACGATCTCGGGAGCTCTTTCTCCTAACGAACATTTGACAACCTTCAAATCGGATAGGTACTGCGGGAGTGATATGGACCCGAGCCTGTCATTTAGAAACTCTGTGACCCAGCAGTTGATGCTCTCGTCGGACACGATAGCCCTCCAGTCGATATCGAAGGACATGGCTGCTCTGCTCTCCTATTCCCTGGCACTTCCTCTGCTTCTTCCCACTTTCAAAACAAAAAACTTCTTCACCGCTTTCATCTCTTTTGCGCCCGTGCACCTTCTTCTGCCTACGAGCCTCAGTTGCTATTTTTTTTTTCCATTATAAATACGAATGGCACCCCGTCTATTTGCTGAATTTCCTGGGAACATTCTTCTTAAGGTATAGTTATACAACACAATGCTCAGATTGAACTACAAAGCTTTAGCTACCCCAAGACTTGGGCAATGGGCTCGTTTCCAGTCCACTGCCGCCAAAAAGCAAGGAACAGCGGTCATGTTCATGAATATGGGTGGTCCATCAACTGTCAAAGAAACTCATGATTTCCTTTTCAGATTATTTGCTGATGGTGACCTTATTCCATTTGGTCGTTTCCAGAACTTGTTGGCCAAGTTTATTGCCAAACGAAGAACTCCTAAGATTGAAAAACACTATGAAGAAATCGGAGGTGGATCTCCTATTCGTAAATGGTCTGAATACCAGGCGAAAGTGGTTTGTGAACGTTTAGACAAAATCTCTCCGGAAACTGCTCCACACAGCCCATATGTTGCCTTCAGATATGCCAATCCTTTAACAGAAGAAACTTTACAAAAAATGTTGGATGATGGTGTGACAAGAGCTGTTGCATTCTCTCAGTACCCACAATTCAGTTACTCAACATCTGCATCTTCAATCAATGAACTATATAGAAAAACATTAACAATGGATCCAAATCGTACAATTGAATGGTCTGTTATTGATAGATGGCCAAAGCATCCATCTCTTGTTAAGACTTTTGCCAAACACATTACCGAATCTCTCGAATCTTTTGATAAATCAGTTAGAGATAAAGTCGTCATTATGTTCAGTGCTCACTCATTACCAATGGAAATTATCAACAGAGGTGATTCATACCCTGCAGAAGTCGCTGCTACAGTTTATGCTGTTATGGAAGAATTGAAATTTTGCAACCCATATAGATTAACTTGGCAATCACAAGTCGGTCCAAAACCTTGGTTAGGTGGTAAGACAGATGCTATCTGCAAGACTTTGAACGAAATTGAAGATGTACCAGGTACTATTATTGTTCCAATTGCTTTCACTTCCGATCATATTGAAACATTACATGAAATTGATATTGAATTGAAAGATGAGTTGAAAGTTCCTCGTAAGATGGTTAGATGTGAATCATTAAACGGTGATCCACTTTTCACTTCAGGTTTAGCCGATTTAGTGAAAGATCATTTACAAAGTGGCGAATCATTTAATAAACAATTACCATTGGATTACATTTTAGGAAGTGTTACTGCCAAGAATGTATTCAAACATCCATCAGAATTATTTGGAAAGCAAATCAAAGCTTAAACGAAGCAGATATGAAAATTTTATTAATCATGTAAATAATAATTGTTTTAACTATATAGACATATGTATCTAAAATAAATATACGAACAAAACTATTGAGTTCTTACTTCAGGAACTTGGAAACCTTCACGAATAACACCTAATAATTCTTCATTCTTCGTATTCAAAGATTGTACCACAAATGCAATATCATTCCATTGCTCTTCATTATCAGTCTTGAGAAGACGTTGATACAATTTATTACAAAGTTGATTTCTATGTCTTTCTTTATCAATAAACGGAACAACAAATTTGATAATCTTCTTCAATGATTCCTTCTTCAAACTCTTATCAGCAGATAATCCACTAAACATATCAATGAAACCATTATAAATAGCATTGTCTTTAGTAGCCAATTCAGTGAAGAATAATTTAGACATATCAGCAATACCCAAATCTTCATTTTCTAATAATTTAGCCATTTGTGATAATTGACCTTTAACCTTAACTTGACCAGCTAGAATAAGGAAAGTAACAGTCATTAAACATGTTCTTTGAACCATGATATCTTCATCGTGTAACCTACTATAAAGATAATCTTTATTTGTATCAACAACATGGTTGAAACAAACAGCCATATCACCTAATCCTAAAACAGCATTACTTCTGATAACAGGATCCTCTGAATTTTCCATAATACTGAGGAAAAGTGGTAAATGTTCTTCACAAAATCTAGGAGAAATACACATAAGCTTTTCAAGACAGAGAACTGCTTGTCTTTGTAAATCTTGATTATTATATTCTTTTGGATTCCTCACTATTTCAATAACTAGTGGAATAAATTTAGCTAATAATGCATTATCACCATATAAAATTTCTCTTTCCTTAATTATATTAACAGCATCGGTGAAATCATCTTCATTAGTACCACCAATCATTTCAAGTTCGTTTTGTAATTCTTGTTCTTTCTTATTCTTAGATTGTAATTCAGTTTCAGCAGCGATTTTCTTTTTCTTGAATTCACCTTCACATTTTTCTAAATGTACAATAGTTTTCAAACCAATATGACCAACAAGAAATAATAATTGTGATAATCCAACAACTTTACTATTTTCACTGTCTTGGCTGAAAACTAGGTTACATTTATCTTTCAAAATTGTAGAACTGACAACATCAGGATGAGTAGCTATACTGTAAACAGCATTCAATGCTTGTTCTGCCATACAGAACCATTCACCATCTTCAGAATATGCAATTAATATTTGCTTCAATCTTTCAAGAGCTTCACCTTCCTTTGTCATCTTGAAACTAACAGCTGTTTTCTTCTTTGATGGAGCGGGTATAACTTTTCTTAAAGCAACACAAGAAAATTTGGTGAAAACCCAGTCTTCATGTTCTTTATTTAAGCCAATTGATAATAAGTAATCAAGACCTTTCAAAGAGATATTGTGATCTGTGGATGCAAGCATACCTATGACAATAATGGAACCACGACGTTGAATCTTTGGTGTCTCATCTTTGACATAGAATTGCCACAAGATTTTAACAGTATCGTTATCTATTTTGCCTTTGATATAAAGTTCACATAATAACTTTTCTAAAGATGCTAAATCTGCAACAGATGCTTTATAAGTTAATTTGATTAAGTTTGTAGCTATGAAAGATGATTTTTGTATAGGTGTTGCATCTTCAGGTGTTGCTAAAAAGACTCTTTCGTAACAATCAATTAATTTTTCAACAATTGTATTACCATCTTCATTACTTCCCTTCATCCATACTAAATGAAGCATCTTACGGATACCAATACTAGAATTTTCAATACCATATGCATCACATAAAACAAAGAAATCCATTGCATCCAAAACTTCATTCTTAGCCTTTGAATATAATAGCTCAGCACATAAAGTGTTCGCAGTATGTATTAATTTGATAAAATCAACAGCGTCTGTATAGTATTGAACTGTGAATTGTAACTTGGTGATAATGTTTGGATCGACACCCTCAGCAAGTTCAAGATGAGGTTGTTCTGTAGGAACTTCTTTTTCGGTAACTGGTTCTTCATCAACATCCATTTTCGAATCTTCATCATCATCATCGTCTTCGTCATCTTCACTATCTTTCTCTGCTTTTTGTGGCTCTTCGGACTCTGCTTTCTCTGCTTCTGCAAAAATATTAGGCTGTAATTCTAATAATTTATCCCGAGCATCCTTCCATCTGGATTCCCATTCACTCAAGAGTAATCTTTCACCATGTATAGCAGTATAAGGGTGACGTAAAATCAATGAAGTTAACAATTTAATTGCATTTCTACGAACGTGTGAGGATCTATCTTCCAAATGTCTAACAGCACATTGAGCCCAGTTTAATCTACGGCTTGTAAACTTCCCTTGCATTTCACTAAGTTTGGTAATACCTTGGATTGATCTTGCTCTAACATATGGATTCATATCCAAAAATCTTTCTTCTAATAAATTGATCAAACCTTCAGCTTGTTTTTGGTGTAAATCTAAGTCTTCTTGGGATCCAGCTAAATCGGAGATAATATTACCAACTACTTCAACAACTGCACATCTCAATGTGAAAGAATTATTGTCAAGTAATTTAGATATTAAAATCATTTGTCTCATTACAACTCTAGGAATCAGTTCAGAGAGTCTAATCAAAAATTGCGATATGGATTTGGGGCCGTTGGTATCATTTTCATTAAATTCCTTTTCACTAACCTCTTTCAGAACATCATCAGTCAACTGTACATATTCATAATGAACAGCAAGAGTTTGTAACAATTCTGCCATAACACCACTTAAGTGTTGAAAATACGTAAGATGTTGCATGATAGCGTTCTCTGTTGATGATGCTTGACCGTGATACTTAACTGCCATACTTATAATCTTGTAAGAATACATCTTCAATGATTGAACTTTTATTCTTTCAGTATTTTCCATTAATGAGAATATAGCATTTGTGAATAAACCAACGTATAAGTTCCTCTCCGGGGTTGTAATAAATAATCTGGATAATGGTAATTTGAATAAAGTAGTAATGGCTTCAAGTGAGTTTTCAATTTGGGTATTTGTCTTTTTGAATTCATTCTTCTGTTGTTCGCTCATAACTTTGCTAACATTGACTGGACCATCCATGGAAAAGTATACAAGTAAGATGTGAGTCAAATAACCATACATTTCCAGATACTTCTTTTGGTCTGGAAGCATTTCAACTTCTCCAGATACAATAATCGTGTTAGTTGAATCAGCTTGATTATGGAGTGACGATGTGATAAGATACGCTAACTGAGACTTGAGTGCTGGTGGTAACTTTCTATATGACAATGTAAGTTCTTCTAAGGGTTCAAAGATATCCTTTTGAATAATAGACTCGGTCCTCACTGCAAGTTCTTCAGTGATATTGCTTAGCACTGATTTTGGATCATCAACAGCGTCAAACGAGTTTTTATCGGCATCTTGGAAGTAAGTCAAAGACTCAGATAAGTTGAAGTCAACTTCCATGTTCGTTTCAAAGGCAGAAGGGGTATATAGGGAAACTAGATGGACAGTGGACTACGATATGCTTCTTCCTTTGACGTGTTTTAGTATTTTAGCGTTCTTTGTTTATGTTTATGTTTTTTATCAAGCCGTTTCAAAATTAATTTTTTGAAGGCGTCGAAGAGGGTCGATTTTTTGTGAAGCTTATTAAATATTTTCTTTTGCAGGAGCTTACAAGAGTTCATTCAGCAAGAGTGTCCTTCTATTAGTAGCAGAATACTGAAAGTTGATAGTGAAATAGGATGTCTGAGAGAAAAGTTATCAACAAGTACTATCCAGCGGACTTTGATCCGTCGAAAATAGCCAAAGTTAAGAAGAAGAAGGGCACAGGGCCAGCAACATGGCCTACGGTTAGACTGATGACCCCATTTTCAATGAAGTGCACAAACTGTGATGAGTATATGGCAAAGAGTAAGAAGTTCAATGCCAAGAAGGAAGATACAAAAACTGATTATTTAGGAATAAAGATTTTCAGATTCCATATGAAATGTCCAAGATGTTATGGAGACTTGGTGTTTAGAACCGATCCACAAAATACAGATTTTGCTTGTGAATCAGGCTGTGTGCGGAATTACGATCCTAATCCTAACAAGACGAATACAAATGGTGCTAGCACTGTGGAAACAATGGATGATATTTTGGACAGATTAAAAGCAGAAGAGTTGGAAGAGAGAATAGAGAAAGATGGGAAAGATGAGACAGCTATTGAACAACTGGAGAGAAGACTGAAAGAACAACAAAGAGAACAGGAGATAATTGATGAACTTGAAGAGTTACAGACTAAGAATACAAAACTGGAAAAAATACGGAATGCAGTTGATTTAAATGAAAAGATAGCTAGGACCGAAGAAGATTTAGAAATGGAAGACTTGAGGAAGTCAAAAGAAGCATTTGAGGAATTTAGAAAGAAATCTCAAGACACTAAACCTACTGCTCAAGAGGTGCGGAAGCAGCCCAGTAATTCCATTGTATCAGGTTATGGAAGTAGTTCAGATGATGACTCTGATGATGAACCAGCTGAAACTACAAAAATGCCTACTGCTATCAAGGTAACCATTCCTAAAAGAAAAGTTAATAACGCATTAGGAATTCAATTTAAGAAACGTAAACTCATAAATTAATAAATAAATATAATTATAATTAAGTATATAATTTAATATACAATAAAAGATTCTAATATACAATTCAATGATGAGATTAATCTCTCATCTTAGCATACCCTTTAACAAGGGCATTATTAACACCAATTCTTCTATTTTCTATGGCGCCTAATAAATCTCTTAATACTACACCAGGTTCTTCTCTTGCTTCTCTATAACGGATACCTGTGTCACCTCTAGCTTGAATAGCGTTTGGTTTAGCTCCGCCTCCAGCAGAATCGCCGCTCATCATCCAACTATACTTCTTCTTCTTTTTCTTGGACCCAGTCATCATCATGTTTGCAGTTGCATTAGTTGCTCTATGTTCTTCGGTTAATAAACCGGATTTTTCCTTTTCTTCTGTATCCAACCCAAGTGCAATTCTTCTTTTCAAACGTTTTTCTTCTTTTTCCTTTTGCTTTGTAGCTATTTCTTTCAATGATTTTGAAATATCTGATTTTGTATTTCCCATACTTGTAGATTTCGATTTAGTTGAGATTGGTCTACGTCTATGTCTTGATAGCACCACAGCATCTGTTAAAACATCTGACATAAACGATTCTGTGGCAGATGATATGAGGGACAATATTTCTGCATCTGTTTCTAAAGGTTTAATACCATTTTCTTCCATTGTCTTTCTCATGAACCATTGTAATTGAAAAGGCTTTAAGAAACTACTTGAGGTTACTTGCTTTTTGGAAACAGATAAACCACTAATCATAGCTTCTTGTTCTGCCTTAAGATTCACACCAGCAGCAGCAACAGCATCTGTTAAATCTTCTGGATTCTGAACGGTTGGTTTAGTGCCCTTAATAGTATCTGAAGCAGCAGGAGTGCTTGCATTAGTAGCAGGAGCGTCTAATAAAGTATCGCTAATCACATTCTGTGGAATGGATGCTGGAGTATTTATACCGCCCGTTGTATCAGCTGACTTTTCAAGCTGTATCTGTGGTTGAGGAGAAGTTGACGACTGTTTAGTTGCTAAAGATGGTACTATTGGATTTGGAGTAGTGGCACTTGAAGCACCGTCACCAAACGGTAAACTGAGATCTGGAGTACTGCCTATACCTGGAGAGTCGAGAGTTGGAGTAGCCAATCCTCTAGGCGTGTTTGGTAAAGCCAATGGCGTCCCTACTGTAGAAGGAACGTTCAAGACTGTTCCGTCTTCCAACTTTATTTTCTTAGGGTCATTCAAGATTTCGTCACTGGGAGAACTCTGACGTTTGCTGGATTCCTCGGACATTGTCTGCGTGCAATATAGCCTCTTGGTCTTAGTGATCTATGAAACTGCTGGCTTTAACCAGTATGGCTTGTGATCAACGCAATCTCTCGTCCTTTCAAGCTCTCAAATTCGGCTGGCTTTTCTTTCTTTCTGTTAAACCGGGTAATCAAATTTTTTCATACGCCGATCGTCGCTTTGGTTTTTAATCTGTGCGGCTCTTAAATTTTTTTTTTTCAGATAAAATTTTTTGTATTGAAACTTGAAGAGATGGAGTGTTGTTTATACAGCTCATCACACATTCGCACAGCAAATATGGCTCCAAAGAGTAAGATAATAACGTTTCAGGGACACCAGAGTCTGAGATCAAGGCTTGTGTTGGCCACTTTATCTGGTAAACCAATAAAGATAGAAAAGATAAGATCAGACGATTTGAACCCAGGTTTGAAAGATTACGAGATATCTTTCTTGAGACTGCTTGAAAGTGTCACCAATGGTTCCGTAATTGAAATTTCATATACTGGTACCACTGTAATATTTAGACCGGGTCTCATCATTGGTGGTAATTTAGTGCATAATTGTCCAGAATCAAAACCTGTTGGTTATTTCATTGAGCCAATGTTATACCTTGCGCCATTCTCAAAGAAGAAATTTTCTATAATATTCAAAGGTACAACGGCTTCAAAAGAAGATCCAGGTATTGAATTCATCAGATGGGGTCTATTACCAGTCATGGAGAAGTTTGGTGTCAGAGAAGTTGAATTACATACTTTGAAAAGAGGTTCACCTCCATTAGGTGGTGGTGAAGTACATCTTATAGTGAACTCACTCATTCCACAGCCTTTAACTACACATGTGTTAGATTACCAGAAAATATCGGCAATCAGAGGTGTTGCTTACTGTACAAGAGTTTCTCCTAGTGTTGTCAACAGATTATTAGATTCAGCAAGAGCTGTTTTGAAAAACACAGGAGTAGAAGTTAATATCACTACAGATGTTTGGAGAGGTGAAAATTCAGGTAAATCTCCTGGTTTTGGTTTAACATTATTTTCAGAATCCAAAAAATCTCCATTTAGATATGTTGTTGAAGATATTGGTGTTGGTGGAGAAACTCCTGAAGATGTTGGTACAAGAGTTGCATATGAATTACTAGAACAAATAGAAAATAGTGGTTGTCTTGGAAGAAACCAATTGAATTTAGCATTCACTTATATGGTAATTGGTAAAGAAGATATTGGAAGATTAATAATTAACAAAAGACAAATTGATCCAGAACTTATTGTATTTTTAAGAGATATCAAGACAATCTTTGATACTGAATTTTATTTCAAAGAAACAGATGATGATGATTCATCTTTAATTGCTACAGTTAAAGGTGTTGGTTTTACCAACGCATCTAAAAAAATTGCATAGTTTCTAATTCGAATGCAGACTTTTTTTATTTGTAACATGTTGTATATATACTATTTAACAATATAAAGAAAAATCATTTTAAAGGCATATCTTGTAATTCATTAAAGCATTTACTTAATGAATCTTGTTGTAAATCGCCATACTTAACTCTTTCGACGAACCAATCTTGAAAGATTTCAGATACAATATACTTTGTCTTTTGGAAAATCTTGTATTCATTAACAAAGCATTGTTTAATTAGAATGATTTTAGTTAGTGTTGCCGTTAATTCTTCGTTTGATGATTGTAAGATTGATATTAATTTATCGATTTCTGATCCTCTTACATCAGATTTGATTTTAACTTGCATCAATCTTTCATTTGCTCTTGTTATTCTATTTAATAAGAAATGGATGGACTTTTCTGATTGATTTTTGTAAGCGGTTAATCTTTCAAGTAAGAAATGTAATGAACCACAATAATCTTGAAATTTCTTAAAATTTTCTAATGTTTCAGAACTTAAATTGCTTAATTCTTCTTCTTTCAATTGCCTGGAGTTTGAAAAATATTTCATTACTGTTTTCAAAATTGTATTGATTATTCCAAGATTTTGAGCTTCTTCAATATCATCACTATCTGTAGTACCCCTTCTTGGAGTTATTAAATTATCCATTCCATAGACAGAATTATCGGTTTCTATAAAATTCCCCAAAAAAATTGCAAATCTTTGATTATCTAAAGCTAATGAAGCTTCTCTTTTTTCAATTCTCTCCACCAAAATACATAATTTATTCCAAATATCTGCAAATTTTGTTAACGAATTATCTATTTTGTTAATATTTTCCATAAAATCCAATTGTTTATAATTCACTGGACTTTCAGCCCATACTTGTGTAATATTATTTATAATTGAATCTGTGCTTAATTTACCATTTTCTTCGTGATGTTCTTCATCATCTTCATCTTCTTCATTTACGTGATTATCTAATTCTTTTATCACTTTTTCCAAGTTCAATTTGAATCTTCTTGGTAAATTTACTCTTATTCCATCAAACTCTTCATTCATATCGATATTTGCAAATTTTTTCCAATTGGAAAAATCATTAGGAACTGTTAAAAACATTATTATTAGACTTTCTTTACTTAAAATTGGATGTTTCATAAGTTCGAGAAGAAATCTTTGTAAACCTCTTCTTCTCTTTTGTAAGAAAATTGAATCAGTTGTTGATGAGGTTGCTACTGAATTTTAGTTAGTAAAATTAATCAAAAAAGAAAAGTCAAAGGGGGTAGATATACTTACTTGTGAACTTCTTTGGTGGTAACTCAGGTATAAGTCTGAAGGGATACTTCTTCCACAATATTTCTAGAAGCCATGCAAAATCACTATATCTTCTAACAATTTTAGTATCTCCGCCATTAGTCTTATTGTCTTGCTGTTGGTACTCCCCCGGGAATTTGATGTTGTGTGTGATTAGGTAGTTGATATGCTTGAAGACTAATCCTTCTTTCTCTGGGATTTCTTTTACTTTTATGATCATTCTGTCGTCACTATTATGATAACTCAAAGGATTGAAGTTCTTGTTAAGCTCATCGGTCCATATACTTGATTCTGTAAAAGGTTGATTGGAAGAACTAAGAGTTTCGTCTTCTTCTCCTTCCTCGTCTTCGTGATTATTATCGCCATTTCTTTGGCTCTCCGTTGTAGTATCATCCAGAAGAGGGTCATTTATTATATTTTCAGAACGATTGAGTGTCATAGCTTCTAGAGAACCTGATAAAAGCTGAGAAGTGGAGGGTTTGGGGTTGTAATCAGACCAAGAATTACCTCTAGACCTTTCACCAGTTAAAATTCCTGAGGCCTGTAATCTCGAAGCAGACATCCCCCAAGGATCAGAGTCGGCACCTAATGGATCATTGGATCCAAATATACTGTCTGACATGATACTAGTAGTGAGATTGATGCAATTGTAGCTGTGACTGAAGTTGAAAGACACCTGTTGCAATCAATTTCATGTAAATATTGCTAATGTTATGATTTAGGCGGATTATCTAAAAATCAAATGTGAGCGGGCGGTGCTTCTTAACCTTTGGTGATCCTCCAGCTGATAAGAGATTGAGGTGTCAGAGAGTGGGGGGGTATGGGTGTATGAGTGCTCTGTTCTCTGTAAATACTTGATAAAATACTGTTGGATCTGTTAATAGCTTGTTGTTCTCTTTACATCTCTTTTAATTAGTGTTGTTGAGTATTTCTTTAGTATTTGCTTGCAATTGGAAATTTAATTTTGGTAAAGTAATTTCATAGTTATGGAGAATTGACCATTATAATTATAAATGAGTACTGGTTACCACTTCTAATACAGATTTTAAGGTCTAGTATGTGATAATAAGTCCATATATCTTAGGCCTCTTATCTGGTAATAAATCCCACTAGGTAGCTCTTCTACAGCTCTTTTTGAAAGTTCTTCCACAACAAAAACATTGTAGCTAACGAAACTTTACACACCAGTCCAAAATAATCTCTTGAAAATAAGCCAAATTGATTTGAAGGTTCATTTTTGATGATTACTCTTCTTCAACGATACAATCAAACTGATATAATATACACAATGAGCTCGTTCGCAGGCAATGTGGCGACACCAGCGTCACAGAAGATGCATCTGCAGCCCTCTGTAGTATTGCAACAGCAGCAAAGAAACTATTCCAATCAGAACGCATACATCTTCAAACAGATATCCAAGTTTGAATCGCATTTATCAGAATTAACCACATCTATACAGTCATTTGAGCCAAACCCAGAGATAGCATCGTTACTAGTGTCTTCAATGGACCAGATAGGCGAGGAATTGAACCAGTTAGAGATTGTACATGATTTGAAGAAAGACCAGGTGATGAAGCAAAATAGTGAGAATAGACAATTGAATCAAAGCTTGAAGACAATATTGACTACTTTATACGATTGTAGAAAAGAATTGAATGCATTACCACATCTTTCGGAGGAAGAATCAATGAAAATGAAAGCTAACTTAGAAAAAGAAGTAAACGAAGAGGCAGATGAATTGTCAAAACTTGAATCCACTAAAGAAGTGTTAGAATACGCTATGAAGCTTGCCAAATTTTCCAAGATTCCAAGAACTTTCGATGGATTCTTATTACCAAATAATTTTATCTGGCCAGGCGATGATACAATGAGAAGAGGTATGCTTGCCACTGCATCGCTAATGCCCGAAAAACTAATAAAAGCAGAGAATCAAGGCGATGAAGCTGCCGTTGATGAAGTAAAAGATGAGGATGTTGTAATGGAAGATGCTGATATTAAGGACGACAGTGAAGATGATGACGACTTAAATAATAATGTACCTGCTACATCTATACCTGAGAAGAAACAAACTACGAAGAAAGATGCTGCTACTGTTATGGCTGGATTAGATTTGTTCGATTCTGACGATGATGATGATGAATAGAAAAGCAACTACTAATTTAATGTAAACTATATATAAAAAGTTAAATATAAGAACCACTAGTCTTTTTTATCGACTTTGTTATTTGTTCCACCTATGTAATAATTCAAATCTTGTTGAATATCGTATAATGCCTTTTTAACAGCTGATACTTCTTCCTCTTTAATATCTTTACCTTGATTTTCATTAAACCAGTCATAAAATTCTTTTTCAAGTTTATCAAAATTTTCTTTAACTTCAGGTAAGTCAGGAAGAATCATAACACCCGTTGAAGAAAGTTCATCTTGCTTATCATAATCTGGGATATTTTTCAAAGAATCAAGTAAATCGGAAGTTGAATCAATTTGTTCTTTAAGATTGGTAAGTGTGTAGATACTTTTTGATACTGGTTCTACAATCTCTCTCTTTGCTTGTTCTTTTTCAGCTAAATGGTATTTACTTAAGAGTGATTTCAGTTTACCAGCATAAGGACCATCAAAGGCTAATAAAACTAGTAAACAACCAAGATGAACATAGAAATAAACGCTTTTCCATAAATAGAAAGATTCTTTGAATTTAAGGATGACAAAAGGTTGGACGGTATAACCAAATGATAGTTGAGTAACAAAATAACACACTAAATCATAAAGGCCTTTGAATTTAGATACTGTCTTCCCACTCTTTGTGATGAATATTGGTCTGAGATTTCTTCTGAATATTTTACCAACGGTTTGCATGAACGCACCAATAATAAATGACATATAATAACCGGGCATAGTTCCGTGCCAGAATGCAGATGTGAAGAATGTTATAAAAGTAGCAACAAATCCTGATTTAATATTACCATCTTTATCTCTTTTGGAAACTCTTAAGTATACGAAATTCTTCAACCATTTATTAGTATTCATATTCCATGCTTCAAGACAAGCATGAACATTTTGACCAGTTTCAAAAGCATATGGATCAATATTTTGAACTCTATTCCAATAGAATTTATCTTTAGCTGCATCATAACCATTGTAACCAATACCAGCAACGATACAACCACCTTCACTGATTAACCACACGGCATAATATTTCAAACGATGGATGAATCCTAAGACCCAAAGGTAAAAAATTTTATAGATGAATGATTTACCATTAACAAAATCATTAGTTGCTGTATATTCTAATGTAATATGTGGCTTTAAGACAAACCAAACAACAGTCCAGAAAACACCTTGTAAGACTTTGACCAATGCGACTCTTCCACTCTTTGGAATTTTTCTCTTACGACGTCTTCCAGCTTTCTTGGAATCTGGAACATCGTTGAAGATATCGGTCAAGATGAATTTTTCGTAATCAGCGTAATCAAAGGATGGACCAACAACTAACGAAGCATAGAAAAACACATAACCCATGAAACTTATAAATGAAGGGTGTTGAGTAACGGCTCTTGATTGCTGATAAGTATTCAAATGAGTTTTAAACTTGGAAGGATTCTTGTGAAATAATTTACCATCGTGGTAAGACCAGCCAAAAGATGATAATTTCATGAGTAAGACCATTTGAGATCCCGTGATATCAATCTTTGTTGGATCAAATTCTGTTACAAAGAATTGAGCTTTCAAATGATTCATACATAAGAATAGTAAAAGAGCAATTAAATTAACCCATGGCATAAATCTTGATTTATAGTATTTTGTGAGTAAGTATGTGAATAAAGCGTTGAAAAATAACACAAAAAATCCACTTGATAAGTTCAATATGGCAAATACATAAAAGGAACTGACTACTATAATGTAATAGTTCTTCAATTGAACTTTGTTATCGGGTAAACGTTTGAAGATAGCACTGAATGGGAAGGATAAGAATAAACATGTTAGGATTCTGCAAGAACCGATATCTAACCCTACAAAGTCAGAAAACTTCTGCAACAAGTGCTCAATGACAGGAATCATAACTGGTCGAAGAGCAACTGTGGATGTGACGACAATTAGTCAATATGAAGCAGTATGTGCCGGTTTCAGGTACGATCTCAGTTAATCGATGAAATAAAATTATTTTTTGTGGTACAGTTAAATATATATATATTTTTTTTTTTAATCATCCAGATAGATCTCAAGAAAATCAGAAATTGAAAAGTCACCGAGATTTATGTTAGCAGAGATTACTTACCATACATTGGTGTTCTCTTCAGCTTGTGGGGGAAAACAATGTTGAAGTGCAGACGTGTCCCGTTTGGTAGTTGCAATGTGTACTCTATACAGCGGAGAAGTCTGTGGAGTATCCCTAATTTGAAGACAACCAGTTCCAGTCAGCAGCAATACACAATCACCAAGAAATTCCCACACCCACAATCTTGTATATATCAATTAGTATCAGAGGTTGATAAGTATCATGAATTCATTCCATATTGCACTGAGAGTTTCATTAAAGCCAGAGATGAGCTAGGGGAACCTGAAGTTGCTGGGTTAAGAGTTGGGTTCAAACAATTCGATGAAGAGTTTGTATGTGATTTAAAATGTGATTCACCAAGAGAAGTTATAGCTAAATCTATAACACATTCTCTTTTCCATAATCTTTATACCAAATGGGAGATTAGTCCCTTGACAGATAGGTCATGTAAGGCGAAGCTAACACTTGAATATGAATTCAAGAATGAACTTTATAATAAAGTTAGTTCAATTTTTGCACAGCATGTTGCCAGTTTATTAACTAAAGCGTTTGAAAAAAGAGCATATGAAGTAACGAAAAAGCAATGAAATTGAAAGTCATATATATAGACGATTACGACTTAATGAAGAATATAGAATATTATTTTTATAGAAAAGATATTATCTTATACATGAATTTAAAGAAGTAAAAAATGATTCAAGTGGTTCTGTTATGTAAGTTGATTCAATATTTAGGTATACCAATCTTTTCTTACACTTATCCAAGTACTGGGTAATTGAGTTTACCTCTGTATGAGAAAGATTTAACCGTTGCAAGAACCTTAAATTCTGACATCCTTTAATATTATCAATACTGTTATAACTTAAATCTAATTCTAGTAAAAGTGGGAATGTATGCCCAAAAGATAGAGGTAATTTTTTAATATCCATGTGGGAGACATTTAAGGTTGTTATTTTACTGAATAACTCCTTTTCGGCTTTTAATGATATTGTTGGTATTACTGCACTTCTAGAGATATCCAATGATTGTAATTTACTTGAATAACAACTGAGTATTAGTAAATCCCAAAGGATGATTGGATTTTGCTGATTTTGACAATTTATTTTAACGACATTTTTCAAATACTCTAATCCTTTGAATTTTTGTAAATTATTCATATCATTGATTGATAATTCTTGTAGATGTTGCATGTAATTGACATTGCATTGTTTTAAATTAGTATTCGAAAGATTTAATCTCTGTAGATTATTTTCATAATTTTTGAACCCATCAAATTCACCAAGTTTTTCATTGTTATTCAATTTCAATTCCAAGAGGTGTTTATGAGAACACGTATCTTTGAATGAAGTAATGTTGTTATACGATAAGTCTAGGTATTGCAAGAGTGGTAATTTTGCAAAATTAAAGGCATTCAACTGACCATTAATGTTATTTTGAGAGAGGTCAAGATATTCCAAGTTTAGTCTGTCATTTTTAAATTTAATTGAATGTATTTTCTTATTATGTGCTGTTAATTTTACTAAACCTAATAAATTTTCAATTTCATTGTATGAAACCGTTAGACTATACAATTTTTGCAAATGTTTGTAATCACTTTGGTTTTTATCCAAACTTTTCACCGATTTCCGAGATACATCATGATCATGATCATGTTGAACTTGATAACTTAAACGTTTATCAACATCGAAAGGGGTAAAAGATGTGAGTTCACCGGGCACTCTCATATCACTGCTGGCCGTCGAAGTCTCTTCATGTTGAGAGCTTACATAGTTGTAATTGTAGTCACACGATTCGTAATTAGTACGATCTTCATTGTTAATACTGAAAGTTGATATACTTCTTGGGAAATTAAGAGCCGGCGCTTGTGAAAATTTCCCAATATTGTCTTCTTGACTAACGAGATCCGGCTCTAACTCTTTGTACGAACATCTAGATAATTCCGAGTTGGATCCGTCGTCCTCTTCTTCTTCAGCGCCCGCATATGTATTATCTACCGCAACCCCCTTTTTCCAGCTAGTTGTTGAGCACTCCAGACTGGTTATATCCTCCAGCGCTCTGACCGAATCTGTGAAGAATTTGTCAAACGCTCTGTTGTAAGTTCTTATATTCTTCGTCCCAGTCTTCGAGCTCCAACGAGACTCTTCTCCTAGACTTACCACCGACATAGTTACTTATTGTATTTACTAATAATAACTTCTTAGCTTATGTAAACAGTTAATTAAACTAATAATAACAAAATAGTAATACGGGCATACATGAACGGGCGGTAAAAGCTGATTGTGCTCGAAGATTAACAATGAAATTTCCCTGCATGGTTGTGTGCCTGGTATTTCTCAATCTGGCAGCCGGTTGGATTTATTGAGTTTAACATGGAGGAGAGAGGTGCAATAGAGTTAGTTCTCTGCAAGTACCTCTTGACACAATAAGTTATCAATAGATATGTCCAATTAATTTGGTTAAATTCGTTAATTAACTAATTAACTAATTAATTAACTAATTAATGGACTGGTACTGCTAGGCCATGTATGGCACACTCCAATTGAATGAGACACCAGCTATATGATTAACATTCACAATGATTGGCCCACTTTATCACTAAATGCCAGTTTAAAGACAGCATACTGGGCATAGTGCCCCTTTTTTACCAAATATACACTCGCCTTCCTGCTAATCAAAACTATAAAAATTTAAATTTCAATTGAAAAAATATGTTATCCTTAATTAAGCTATGCTAGGAATTCATTCATTGTATAAAGTTAGTTTAATTATGCTAGTTCTTGCAACTGAATGTACGCTATATATTGGGGCCTTTAATTGTTCTAAGAAAAATATAAATTATTTAACTCAAGTTCATACATTCCCCCTTGCTCAAGTGGTTCTATATAAGAGATGGTATACGCTACATCTTGTAAAAGTTGAATCTTACCGCTAGTTCCTCCGTAACTAGTTCTAAAAACCTTTAAAAAAACACCCATAAAAATGAGATTCAATTTCACTGGGTTTGCATTCATTGCAACTCTTATCAGTTTTTTATCTCAAGTCTCAGCTTACAGTTCTGATGACCCTTTATCTGTTATTCCAGACGACGCTACCGTTAACTATCTTGAATGGAATTTAACAGAAACTTCTGTTAACCCGGATGGTCGTTACAGAAGAGGTTTTTTAATCAATGGCCAGTCTCCAGGTCCTGAAATTACTGGTAATCAAGGCGAATGGGTTGTTGTCCAAGTTAACAACTTCTTAACTGTTCCAATTACTATTCATTTCCACGGAATCCACCAAAAAGGTACTCAGTTCTCCGATGGTAGTGCTGGTGTTACCCAATTCCCAATCTTGTCAGGTGATCATTATACTTATGTTTGGAAAATGGATCAATATGGTTTTTACTGGTACCATGCTCATTACAGAGGTTATTCGAATGATGGTATTGTTGGTCCAATCTATATCAAGCCAAGTGAAGATGTTGTTAGACCATATGGTGAAATTACTAGAGAAGCCGACCTTCTTGCATTATTCAATGAATTGGAAGAAGATCCACAATTACTCCTTGTTGGTGATTGGTTCAAACAACCTTATGATGATGTTGCTTCTAAGATGTTTGCATTCGGTATGGATCCAACATGTATTCAATCTGTCCTGGTCAATGGTAAAGGACGTCATTATTGTACTCCTCAAGAAGTCTATGATGCTGAAGCCGCCGCTAAATATGAAAAATTCTTGTATGCTACTGGTTTAACAAGTTATTCCGTTGATGCTTATGGTTGTTTATACTTAGGCTTCTTAAATGGTTTCACAGAAGTTGAATATAATGAAACCTTGTTAGAATTTCCAGGTACAAATTCTGAATGTTTCAACACTACTTCTGACTTAGAAATCTTTTATACTAATGATGAAAAATATGTTATGATGAATATTTTGAACATTGGTGGTGAATTCTCAAAAGTTTTAAGTCTTGATGATCATGAACTTACCGTTGTTGCTGTTGATGGTGAATTTGTCTTTCCTTATACTGGTGAACAGCTTTACTTACCAATTGGTCAAAGATACACCGTCTTAATTAAGACTGATGAATCCGAACATGATGACGTTTCTAAACCATTCTTATTCAGAATCTCTGTTAACGATATGCCTCAGCTTGCTAATGGTTATGCTTACTTACAATACGGTTCATACAATAACGAAACTTCAGCTGCTATTCAAGAAATCACTGATCTAGCAAGTAATGGTATTCAATACCAAAATACTGCTGGTACTTTATTAAACGAATCATCTACTTTATTAACTGCTGATGTCTCTAAACCATACAACAGCTCATTAGTTGCCCCAACTGGTGCTGCTGATAAGACTATCTACTTGTACTTAGCTCGTCCAGGTCAAACTGAATTTACTATTTACAACAGTGCTCCAATGAAAGGTGGTATGGAAATGGATTACCCAGTTTTATTCTCTTTAATTGAAGATCCAACTTTGAATGTTACTGAATCTGTTGATAAGTCATTAATCGATGCTGGTATTGAGTATGGTGACGTTGTTGATATTATTTTCCAAAATAGTCCAATTGCTGATCATCCAATGCATCTTCATGGTCATACTTTCTATGTCATTGCTAAGAATGATTCTATTGCTACTTTCCCTTACACAACTGTTGGTGAAGCTCTTGAAGCAGGTGCTACTGATTTATTTGATTTTGAGTCCGCCTCATATGTTGATAATGTTTCTGTCTTAACTGGTGGTTATGCTATTATCAGATTTGTCGCTGATAATCCAGGTGCTTGGATGATCCATTGTCATATTCAAACACATTTGACAGCTGGTATGGCCAGTGTCTTTGTTGAAGCCAAAGATATGATTCCAGGTATTCCAGGTGATCTTTACAACCAAAGCCATGCAGATTTCAACTCCATGTTAGATTTAACTCCATCTGAATTAAATGTCACTCTTGTTTAGATTTGATAGAAAACTTAGGTGATACCCTTTACTTAACATGTGTCGATTTGATTCCATGTATGATTACTTTTTCAAATATATAATTCTTTCTTCACTTCCCACGTATGATCAAATTATATTGATTTGATCCCTTCTTGTTTATGTTTTCATTTTATTTTTGTTGTAAATATATATATATATATATATCAATACCTCTTTAATATACACGAGCAATAAAATTATTATTTTAAATGTTCAATTATAGATACCTTTGCTTCTCAAATAATCAACATACTGTAAGTTATAGTTCTATGCAACATACAAGCCCTAGACATATTTCAGATCTGACTTGTCACAGAGAGATGAGGATAATCAAGCATATACATCAATTGTTAAAGAGTTCATTAGCTTCTTTAGGGCGGCTGCAAGCTTACTGGATCCTGCCTTATGAATGGGCAAAACAAAAGCGATCTGTGCTTAGAAAATGAACACAATTTCAATGCTTAGAGCTTGCATGGGCATTGCAATTGCACCACCTAGGAACAATTTCTTGTCAGTTGTTCCATACGCATTCAATTACCGAATTTAACTATGAAATTATAGCAGCAGTCATTTAAGCATCAATACATCAAATTAATATACGAGTGAACTCTTCCAAAGCTTCTTTTCCTGCAGCGAAAATAATAATAATAATAATTAACGAAAAACTGCCTCAAAAAAATTTATTTTAGATTAGGTTGTTGATGGCTTACTTTGTTTGTTAAATAAAGAGACTAAATCAGGTTATTAAACTAGACTAGACTAGCTGAGCTATGAGGCGGAAACATGGTGTGACAGAAATTTGCTTTAACGTGACTTATTCATCGATTAATCGAGTCTTATACATGTTAGCTGTCTTAACTTATTGATCATCAATCAGCTATATTGGAAATGAGATTTAGAATCTTGCGTATGATATGGTTGCCAAGTTTGAAGATTGCATTGTAATGCTTAATTCAAAGCTAACAAATAGAGCAAAACTCGGACGTCCTACCTCAAAGTGGCGTGAATTAGGGTTTATATCTGGCATTATTCACAGCTTTGCATTAGTTCATGTTCGTTCGGGCGTACTCAGTTATTAAGGTAATCGATGCTAATTTTTGACAACAGAAAGGCTATAAAACTATAAAAGAGATGGAAGCTGCTGCGTTTTGGGAATTTGAACATCATCTTTGAGTGTATATCTAAGCTGGATTCGTTCCTATATCGCATCTCGTTTTTGTTGTGTGTTTTTTTTTTTTTTTCCTTCAAACAAAAAATGAGATTCAACCTATCTGGTTATACTTTCATTGCTGCTCTCATCTCCCAGGTCTTGTCCTACAGCCTGAATGACCCACTTTCAATTATCCCAGACAATGCCACTGTCAATTATTTTGATTTAAACTTAACTGAAACTTCTCTCAATCCAGATGGTCGTTACAGAAAAGGCTTCTTAATCAATGGTCAGTCACCAGGTCCTAGAATTACTGGTAATCAAGGTGAATGGGCTGTTGTTCAAGTCAATAATTATTTAACGGTTCCAATCACTCTTCATTTCCATGGTATTACACAAAAGGGTACTCCATTTTCTGATGGTAGTGCTGGTGTTACTCAATACCCAATATTGTCAGGTGATCATTATACTTACGTTTGGAAAATGGATCAATATGGGTTTTACTGGTACCATGCTCATTACAGAGGTTATTCGAATGATGGTATTGTTGGTCCAATCTATATCAAGCCAAGTGAAGATGTTGTTAGACCATATGGTGAAATTACTAGAGAAGCCGACCTTCTTGAATTATTCAATGAATTGGAAGAAGATCCACAATTGTTAATGGTCAGTGATTGGTTCAAACAATCTTATGATGATATTGCAGTTAAGATGTTTGCATTTGGTCTAGATCCAACATGTATTCAATCTGTCCTGGTCAATGGTAAAGGACGTCATTATTGTACTCCTCAAGAAGTCTTCGCCGCTGAAGCCTCTATTAAATATAATCAATTTTTGAAAGGTACTGGTTTTACTAATTACACCGTCGATGACTATGGCTGTTTATACTTTGGTGATTTGAATGGATTTACGGATGTTGAATATGATAAAGATTTGCTAGACTTCCCAGGTACAAACTCTGATTGTTTCAACTCGACTACTGATTTAGAAGTTTTTTATACTGATGATAAAAAGTATGTTATGATGCATATTATGAACGTTGGAGGTGAACTCTCGAAGCTGCTCAGTCTTGATGATCACAAACTTACGGTAATTGCTATTGATGGTGAATTTGTCTTCCCATATGAAGGTGAGCAACTATTTTTACCAATTGGCCAAAGATATACCGTTTTGATCAAAACTGATGAATCTGAACATGATGATGTTTCTAAGCCATTTTTATTCAGAATTTCTTCTAATGAAATGCCTCAACTTGTTAATGGATATGCTTATTTACAATATGGTTCTTATAGCAATGAAACTGCTGCTTCTATTCAAGAAATCACTGATTTAACAAGTAATGGTGTTCAATACCAAAATACAGCAGGTGTTTTATTGAATGAATCATATACTTCAATAGACGCATATACATCTAATCCTTACAACAAATCATTAGTTCCTCCAAGTGGTGCAGCTGATAAGACTTTACATTTCTATTTGAAGCGTCAAGGTAAGGTTGAATTTACTCTCTATGAAGATTGTCCAATGAGCGGGGGTATGGAATTGGATACACCACTTTTATATACTTTAAAAGAAGATCCGACTTTGAATGTTACTGAATCTATTTCTGGATCATTAGTCGACGTTGGTATTAAATATGGTGATGTTGTTGATCTTGTTTTCCACAATGGTCCACTTGCTGATCATCCAATGCATCTCCATGGCCATACTTTTTATGTTATTTCTAGAAGTACATCGCCTGTTGATTTCCCATATTCAAGTGTTGGTGAAGCCCTTGAGGATGGTGCCACTGATTTGTTTGATTTTGAAAGTGCTCCATATCTTGATATTGTCTCTGTTATCACCAGTGGTTATTCAATTATTAGATTTGTTGCTGATAATCCAGGTGCTTGGATGGTCCATTGTCATATTCAAGTACATCTAAGTTATGGTATGGGAAGTGTCATCATCGAAGCTAAAGATATGATTCCAGATATTCCAAGCGATTGTTTCGATCAAAGTCATGCCGACTTCGATTCTATGGTCGACTTAACACCATCCGAATTGGATATCTCCCTTTCTTAGTTTGATGGTACTACTCTTTAAATTTTGTGCTATTTTTTTAGCTCTACATTTTCAAATGTATAATAATATTCTATTTACTTCTTACGTTTAACCAAGATATATTAATTTTAATATCCTCCTCTTGATCTATCTTTTTAACTTCAAAATATTCATATTTCATATACTTATTTAATTTAAACTATAAATATAATTTCATTTCTAATTTGACGGTTTTTGTGCCCTCGCTGATAAGATATCAAAATTGTTGGCGGTGCACCGGTGATAAAATCGAAGAAACTTAGTATTTGTTATTCAACTATATTCAATGTATTAGCAGTTATAAATAAGCTGTGGGTGATGTTATTTGAGGCTACGTGTCACTAGTAGGTTTATAACTAGATTGAATGTATAGGCTTACATATATCTAGTGGAACTCCGTAATCCATATAGCCAAATTGAATAAGATTCTTCTCAATGTCTTATCAATTTTTTTACCGTAAACTCTAATTATTTAAGGGGTACAAAGCCTTTTCTATCTGGACCGTTCTTATCGTAGCAAGAAATCTCACATTTGTTGCCCAATCAGGCAGATGTGCAACTGACTGAAAAGACTTTTTGAGCCAGGCCACACCCACCCAGACCAACAACTCAAGCTATTGACTATCTTTCTCAAATTTTATCTCCCTAAATAATCCCGATTTGACAATATCTCCGATCTGCAATCTAATAACCAGCGGATAAGTTCTTGATTGATTAACTCTAAATTATTACACTCCCTAAGACTAATCTATATATCAATAGCATTACGCTCATGTATAATGTTTCAAAAATTTATAGCCCTTTATCTTTTGAAGTTATATATATATATGTACTTTTTCTTCCTCTTGTAATAGTCTTATACGGCAGATACTGATATAATCTCACTAAATTGTCAAAGGTTATCACAAGAAATGGCTGGAAATACAGTTGAAATGTTCTCCCAAGGTGTTGGGTACGCCTATATCGTTGGTATGGGGTTTGCCTTCGCCATTATTATGGTTGGCGTTTCTTGGATTCTTTCAAAATATTTGAATGAAGTTCAAGATTCTGAAATGTTAATGACTGCTAAAAGATCTATTAAAACTGGTTTGACAGCAAGTGCTGTTGTCTCTTCTTGGACTATTGGTTCTACTTTACTATTAAGTTGTACTGAAACTTATACTTATGGTGTTGCTGCTGCTTGGTGGTATGGTGGTGGTGCCTGTGTTCAAATTGTTATATTCTCCACTGCTGCCATTGAACTGAAAAGAAGGGCGCCAAATGCACATACTTTCCAAGAATTTATGCGTACTAGATTTGGTAAACCAGCTCATATTGTTTCTTTATGTTATTCTTTTGGCCAACAACTTGTTTTTTCTACCAATTTATTAATTAATGGTGCTTCTATATTCAGTAACTTAACTGGTATTAATAACGATGTTGCCATTGTTTTATTCCCAATTGGTGTTATCATTTATACACTATTAGGTGGTATTAAAGCAACTTTCTTAACAGATTATACTCATACTGTTGTTATTTATGCAATGATGTTAGCCTTTTCTTTCAGTTGTTATGCTACTAGTGATAGTATTGGTTCTCCGGGCAGATTATATGAATTATTAGTCACTGCTTCTGGTACCAGAGATATTGTTGGTAATACTGAAGGAAGTTTATTAACTTTTGATTCTCGTCAATCTGGTTTATTCGGTTTAGTCTTATTTGGTGCTGGTTGGGCTTCTTGTGTTGATTCTCAACTTTTCCAAAAGGCAATTGCTTGTGATATGGGTACTCCTTCCAAAAATAGATTATCTCCAATCTTGGTTTCTTATACTTTAGGTTCAATTTGTTGGTTTACAATTCCATTTGTCTTAGCTACTACTTTAGGTTTAGCTTGTGCTGGTTTAGAAGGTACTAGCTATTTCCCAACTGAATCTGGCTATATGACTTCTGCTGAGATTAACGCAGGTTTAGTTATGCCTTATGGTGCTTATGCTTTAATGGGAAAATCTGGTATGGCTATGGTTTTAACTATGGTTTTTATGGCTGTCACTGCTGCTTTTTCATCTGAGACTGTTGCTGTTTCTTCATTATTAACACACGATATTTACAAGATTTATAAAAATCCAAATGCCAAAGGTAAACAACTTGTTTTAATTTCCCATATAGGTGTTATTGTATTTGGTATCATTTGTATTGGATTAGGTATTGGTTTAGCTCATGCTGGATTCTCAGTTTCTTTTATTACCACAGTTTCTGGTATTGTTGTTAATGTTTGTGTTATTCCAATGGGTTGTGCTTTATTCTGGGATAAATTTACTGGATTTAACTTCTGCTGCTCTAGTCTCCTTTCCTCATGTGTTGCTATTGCAGTCTGGATTGGTTATACTGCTCATCAAGCAAGTGGATCTATTACACTAGCTACGTTATCCACTAATGAAGCTTTATCTGCTGGTAATACTGTTGCTATTTTCTGTCCAGTTGTTTTCATTCCAATCTTTTACTTCTTGAAAAAACCAACCGAGGGTTATGATTGGAATTTATTGTTGACCATTAAACAAGATGATAACAAGGAATTTGATGAAGATCGTGGAATCACAAATGTCCTATCTGATGAAGAAGCTACTCGTTTTATTGTTGAACAAACTGATGATAACTACATGGTTAGACAAAGAAACTATGGTATTATTGTTGCTTCATTCTTAACATTCTTTTACATTATTATTTTCCCATTACCACTTTATGGAAGCCATTATGTCTTTTCTAAGAATTTCTTCTTGGGTTGGATTGTTGTTATGTTCCTTTGGGCTTTCTTTTCTGCTATTGTCATTACCTTTTTACCAATTTGGGAAGGTCGTCACTCTATGGCAAGGTTATTCAAGATCATGCTTGGAAAAGAAGCTAAACCAGATGGTGATCTTACTTACATCAAATCAAGAGAGTCTGGCTTCCAATCTGGTAAGATTGATGATGCATTAGGTGCTGAAAAAGATAATGTCGTTGTGAATACTATGGATATTAATTCTAATTAATTGTTTTACTAACCCTTTTATATACTGGTTATATATAGGTTATATATATGCTCAATACATCTTAACTTTTATTGCTTTTTCAAAAAATATGTTGATTTTTATCTAAAAATCAAGTGAGGCTATTACTTTTGAGCATGATTTGCGAAAATGGTTTATGTGGCTCCACTACCAGTTTTTTTATTTTTTTTCTTTTTTTTGTGACGCTGGGGCAGCATCGTTAGTGAGTAAATGTTTTATAAATGACACATACGGTATGAATTTGGTGGATTGTTCTGTGATTCGGGTATATTCGTTCGAAATTAGGTGAGTTAAAAAATTGAGCCGAAATATATAGGAGAGAAATTTGCTGGTGGACTGGTGAGACAATTTTGAGTAAGTTAATTATATAATCACTTAATAGTTTTCACATTAGCATCTGTTATTTAACTGTATTCAATATATTAGCGATTATAAAAAAACTGAGGATAATGTTTAAGGACGCGTATGATTTGTAGCTTTAGAAGTTAGAGCTTGTAAAAGTGAATATTCCAAAAATTTAAATTTTAAAAATTTTAAATTACGAGGAATTTAATATTCAGTGACATGAGGAAAAATATTCAAAGCAGATAAGCTAACATTTGATAAAAATATAACTTTCTTTGTTACTTTGCGTTCACAAATTATAGTACATGTGACGCTTCTCAAAAGATGAAAGAAGATGAAAGGTTCAAATATAGAATACAGAGAAATAAGTAAATTAATAAGAATACTTGTATCAATGAGGAATGGTTTTGAAATTGTAAAAAAATGGCAAGCATCTAGATAAATGCAGTACAATGAAGCTGTTGTGATTACTTAAGCAGTTGTTAATAAATGTTAGCAAGTATTTTGAAAATTCGAGTCGTTGGTCGAGTCATTCGTGTTTGGTGATATCTTCGGAGATGCTGAAATATTGTTACGAGCGGATAAGTACACGTGAGGATGGTGAGCAGGATATGATTATTTATTTGCAGGGTATGTAAGGGTGGTAATCACGAATGGTGTGACGAATGTTAAACAGGAGCGGTAAACATGAATGTTAAGCACGGGATGTTAAGCACGAGTGTTAAGACCTATGTCTACGAGAATGATGGAGGCGGGTACACTACCTATTTTCAAAGTGAAAATGATGTAGAGGGTAGGGTCTTAACTATGTAAAGGTTTTGAAAGTGTCAGCGAGGGGGTGATGAAGACGGATTATGTTAGTAGTGTCCATAAAACAAAAAATTAAAATCAGGGTGACTATATACTTCTGAAAAGGGAAATAG